>JAOVYW010001815.1:0-15782 GCA_025775045.1 Hiodon tergisus | reverse complement strand
GCTTCCCGGCAGCCCCCGCGGGAATGGCTAACATCCATTGGTTGGGGAAATAAACGCACATAGCCATCCCCGCTACAGTATTATGTGGCAAAGGACAGCATCGTCAGTCAGTTAAGCAGTCGATTTCAGTACGTTAGGGCTGTCTGTGACGATTTTGCGGCAATTCTGATGTTTAGGAGCATGAGTGCTGAAGACATAAATATGTCATGTACAAAGCTAGTCAGTAAGTTTTCACAGCATCTGACAAACGGTTTGGTTAGTGAAGTTCACCATCTGAATAAAATCTATTACGGCACATTTGAAAGCAATTTAAGGTCTTTGGGCCTTCTGAATGCAATATACCTAATTCAACTGCAAAGTATTTTTGGGGCAATTTGCATCGCCCTAAGGAGTTTCTGCGCACTACCCATGTCGGTTGCTGAGGGAGAAAGGGAGAAAAATTATCGCCGATCAACTATGTGTCAGGACCGATTAAACAACTTGGCCATTCTGACAATCGAATGCGAACTTGCTGGCAAAATTGATTTAAAAGAAACCATTCAGGACTTAACGAATATGAAGGCGGGAAAAAAGACAAATATACAGGTAGGAATAGTTAATTATTATTATTCATGCATGAGACTGTTACATTTTGTGTATTGCAACATAGGTTATAAAATAAATGCTTCAGAAGTTAAATTACAATTATATTAAATTACATTATTTCCGCGCAAGGTGCATTAGTTGAATTTAGAGGGGGTCCCCCTCTCGTAGAACCTGTCCCAGGCACCATAATTTCTAATGCTAAGAACAAACAGCTGACAAATTATGTATTGATTAAGGAGTGGTCAATCTTGGTCATCTGCTCACAGAGAAGTTTAATTTGGTTCTGATTTACTTGCAAATATAAGTGAGTCAATTAGTTTGGAGTAGCAATATCCATGTCAGACAAGCGCAATCATTTTACAGGATGGAAGTGTCACAGGATGCGGTGTTTCCAATGTGAGGAAGGAAGGGTTTTCGTTCAATTCGGAAATTCTGTGATAGGAATTGATACTGTGCGGGGGGAAATAAAATAAAACAAAAACTCCTAACATAGTGGCAAATTGGCAGGGTAATGAGAGAAGTAGGAACACCTGTGACAAATAAATAGCCTGCAGGAAGAGGAGAAAGAGCAGTGGGTTGAGAGTTGGGTAGCTGGTCTGTTTGTGCAATGGCTTTCAAGATTTATTTAAGAAATTTAATTAGAAGACCAAATAAACCATTTCAACAGCTTGTAAGCCAGGCTAGCCAGCTAGTAAAGTGACTGAAATCGCTAGTTATCTGGGTGAAGAATACCAGGCTAACAAGAACTAACCAGGCAGGTGAGGAGATTGGGCACTGGTTCAGGTTTCTGGCCTACAGCACCAGAACTGGGCCAGCTGATGTGGAGGACCACCCTATGGAAATGAGAAGTGTGTGTGGTGCCCCCGGTTAGTCTTCCAACGAGGTTTATGGGGAACTGGAGTGTGCCATTATGTTTTTATGCTAAGCTAAGCTAAGCACAGTGGTAATAACAGCACAGTGGTACACTGGTAATTGTCTGCTGCTAATATGCTAAAGTGTAAATGGGTGGACTTGAGTGTAGTGAATAATGTGCACACTTTACTCTGGGGAAAGTGTTGGGTCAGTAGGAGACTCCAAAGAAGGGGATGGGGTGGGGGGTTGGTAAATTTTAGTTTGCTTGCCATTTGCTTTGCTTGTAGTGTATTTCTGAGAACACTTTACCAAATAAACCCTTCCATCCTGTTTGGGTTTTTAAAGCTGTGGGTTAGAGTGGTCACGGGGAAGTCCACAGGTTGTTTTTTCCCCAGTTGGCTCAGTGTGGCCATACTTAAGTATCAAGAGCTTAATGAGAGCAAATTGCAGAAGATGGAGAGTTGGTTAGGTAATGTGGATATGTTCTCACTTTAAAAAAGTACCAAAATGCTGAGTTTCCTCTGTCAGCCATCCTGGCTACTTGCAGTCTAAGTGACTCCCGCCCACCACCTTCATGGGTGGTTGCCAGTGGCCATACTGTAATGAAGCTATCAGTCCTTGTAAGCACTAAAACTCAGTGTTTCGTTACCTGACTGCATTCACTTACTACGAGTCTCCTTGGAGATGATCAGCTACATTGCAATGCTTGCTGACAGGATGCCCAGTCGTTGGGGGGAGGATTGTATTGATGACTAAGCACCTCAGTCAATTGCAGAATTGCTGGAATCGTATAGGAGGACTTTTTTTTTATTGGACAAAGACAAATGCGATTGGTGCTATTTATTTGAGAGTGGAGGGAGAACATGGGGAAGGAATGGGTGGATTAATGGATGCAGCTAGGGGCTGGTGATAGGCTTCGGAAAGACGTTAAATAAAATAACACATTCCTGACACACAGTAACAGACTTTAAGTTGGAGGAGGTTCCAGTGGTGCAAACAGCATTGGCGTTATGGGCTGGCCTGTCCAAAAAGGTCACTGTGCCCCCTCCGCTGAATTCTCTCCCTGAGATTATGTTAATTATACACTAAATAAAAGCAGGTGAACAAAATGCCCCCCTGTTAAAGTTGATTGCCCGTCTGTTCCTTATGTTCTGGCGCTGAGCTCTATGGCTCGGTCCAAAGGAGGGTCCTTGCAGGAAAGGAGAGAAACCTGATAGCATTAAAACTGCTAGATCCTGCCAGCTGAAGACATAAGCCCCCCACTCCTGGAGCTTGCTTACACACTTAATAAAATGTGCATATGAATGCATTTCAGTACAAAAGGCCCTCCATGCCTGCTGCCAATCTGACGTCAAAGGGCTGGTGATGGAACATGAAATCCAGTCAAACAACCTCTCTGACACAAATATTACCAGTCAACAGAAACCAACTCTCAGCAAAAAATGATTGACATACAATATCTAAGCTTGTACGAATGAAATGATTAAGAGACTAATGCAGTGTTTTTCAGCAGTGTGACCAGACTGAACATTGGCTCCTCAGTGACTACAGCATTACATTGGTCTGCGTTTTGCCAGTTTTTCTTGGCATGTTTTCTCGGGCCTGACATGGTGTCTGACATGGCGTCTGACACAAGTTCTACATGTGAGCCTATCGAACCACAGTGACGCAGGCGTGCATCTACAGTGGTTCGGGCTGTGGGAAAATGTAAATCCCAGTGCTGTTGACTGAGGCAGCTCTAATGCAGGCGTGGGGACGTCCCAATCGTAATCGTAACACTGGCGATTAATGCAGCCTGGACATGGACACTCTTTTTTGTACCTTGGTCACAGGTGCAGGAACACATAAACATCTTCACCATTACAAAGAAAAAATAAATAAATATATATATATATACTTCTGTGTATATATATACAAAACGCCAGAGAGAGAATATTTTTCAGCATTAATAAAACAGCTTGTTGGTTGTAGTTTTGGAATTTAGTCCGTCATGGCATAGCTATTGGCCTGTTAGTTTATGGGCCTTATTCAAATGAGCAGAATAAACAGAACAGAGTACGGAAATTAGTAGAACTGAACAAACATTAAATTCTGGGATCACATTCAAGATATGTTGTACCTGTTTATTACTGGGCAACAGTCAAGATGAAGCACTCACTATTAAAATTAAAATGGGATTTATCTCCTCTTGACAGTAATCAGACTCGAAAGGTAAAGCAGTCAAAAACATATTCCATATTCTGTCTTAGGGGGCTTTTCATTTCCTTTTCAAGGACATCAGAATGTAATAAATATTTAAATATTAAAGTAATTGATAGCATGCTGCAGCACAGTGGCGGAAACAAAAAACATTTTTAAAACGAGAACATAGATAAATTACCTTATGGCACAGAAGGTCACTGTTGCCCCAAAACAAAAGATCAACAAAATGTCGCATTGGTCCAGTTCTTGTCACAGAAACGGTGCCTATTTAATCTTAAAGTTAATTTAACAGCAGCTGTTCCTCGCGGTAAAGACTGGGACAGATAGTCCCACTGAAAAAAGTAACTAATGGCTCACAATGAAGGGTGGCTGAATCAGAAATCGAACTCCATAACCAACCAGAAATGAAAATCCCTTTTCTCATTATAGGGAATTGTTTTAGCCAGAGGCTAAAATGCCCCCTGTACATAACAAGCCTGGTATGGTGCTCTAGATAGCCGTTTACTCTCCGTGCGTGAATGTACCATGGTTTTCTACCATGGTAGTCAATATATGGAGCTCCATTCAGACAGGGTTTACCAATGACTCTCTCTCCTCTCATAAGAAACCCCAGACACACAGCCTCAAGATATATATCAGACAGTATTTACGTCTGCTAGAATCTCCTTTCTGTTTACAACTCTGGTGAGGTTTAAGCAAAGGACAAGTTGATACTGGTGGCAGATCTGCTAGAATTGAGACACTAATCACCAAAGGTAATTATCACAGTTTGCTATCTGGAACTTAATTTGCTTGAGTTTCCTGTAAAAGACACAATCAGCAAGAGTGTGAATTATTTTACACGGTGGTCCCTAAAAGACTGTTCTCATCAGCTTATCAGTAACAACGTTGATTGTGTAATTATATAAAGTTTTCCCTTTCTAAGGGCTGGATTTTAATCAAACATGGAGCCAAATAAAACGTACTATTCTCCTCCATGTCCATGTTTCAAGCCAAACCGGCAGGTGGATACACTTCTTACAAAAATAACAAGGTATTACTGGTACTTAAGACTGGCCTCTAGTTGGCTGAAGATTGGGATATCAATAAAAACAGTACAGAATTAACTCACCTTATTACTGTGATGTGTCTCATTGACCGTTTTACAAAGCAGCACTGTTGCTTGTGGAAAGACAAAAGGAAAGCTGCTTGTGGTGGTTGCTCAAAAAAACGACTGGTCATGTCAACTAGTCAGGAGGACACATCTGCACTGTGAAATGAAAGAGAAAGACTTGTTTGTTTTCCTTCTTCTTCTTTTTTACCCCCGTAGTGCAGAGCTATTTCTGTGAAGGTTACATGGTGTTCTTCTGGGCTCAGATAAAAAAAAAAAAAAAAAAAAAACCCTCTTTACTCTCTGGCTGATTCTGGGTAAGGCCTTGTTTCAGGAGAATGGCATCTATGCTATGTGAATGTTAAATTAAGCCAATATGAGGTTAGCATTATTTGGTGAAAAACAGAGGAAAAAAACATTTAATGGAAACCTTTTATCACCATAATATACATACATGGAGTTTTATCAGTAGACCAGTAGAAGGCCTATGAGGATAATGTCCTCACCAAGAAAATGTACAATTCTAAGTATGTTTGAATCATACAATAAAAATGATATCTATTCAACTTGAATGAAAACGTTCTAACTTTTTAAGCTTTTAAGTTTTACAGCAGAGCTCTCGCCCAAAGCATTACTGTTTTTTTTACATCACTATGCTTGTTTCTGCATAATAAATGAACAACCAGCAGAATGTCTCTGAAATGTCTATGAGTTGAAAAGGGTTTGGAACCATTGATGAGGATATTGAGATACATTATCATGGTGCATGAAGATGTCATGTCATGTCAGACATTAGGCTGCGTCTCCCCAGGACCGTTTGGTTGGAAGGACGCTCGAAGGGGCGATGTCAGCCATGGAGAGGAAGGTCTCTGGAGACTTCTGCAAGGGACCTTAATCAATCCTAGAGGCCATCAATGACTCATCAGAATACCACAGAATATTGTACCCTGTGGCTAAGAAGATTATTCATATGGTTTCGGTTTTTAGTTTTTTGTGTGAGGGGAAAAAAAGATGTATTTAATAAACCACATTCAATATATTCTCTTTCTCTGTACATGTATATGTATATGTATATATACACATATATTTGTGTGTATTATGGGGTAAGGGAAATGCTAAAAGAAGCTCTTTACCAATAGTAGCGGTTGACTCAAAGGCCAAATCAGGAGAAAATGGAAAAGAAAAAAATAGAAAAGAATGCAGCACACATAATAACAGTGCATGTTAAATGTTTAATGAGAATCTGTAATAAAATAGCCTGAGATGGAGTATATTGGTTGCATGATAGTGGAGTAAAGCTGTGTTTGTTTCCCTGGTGATTTGATGTTTGAAGGCTATGTTATCTAAAACGATATCTGAAACAGTTCTGAACGTTAATAATTTCTTGGGGCTGTTGGTTTTGTTTTGTGGATTGTGTGTCAGTTTGTCATTGGAGCATCGCTGAAGGACAAGTGTGAAAACATAAATCAAAACATCCTTATGTTTTATGTATCGAATCATTTTTAGTGAATTACTATTAAGTAAGAAACTTAAATGTGTTTGTGTGTTTAAGGTCTTTATATATATATATTAGGATGAGGTGTCCTCTTTCTGAACTGTCCTGATGCAGGCCTGAGAGACCATGCCCAAATTTTTCCCCGCACCTTTCAGTGCCAGTGTCCATCCTCCAAACATCCTTCCGCAGCAGCCTTGGGGGTGGAAATGCGGGTGAGGATTAGGATGAGGAGAAATTTCCCTAATCGTAAAAACGGCTGCAGACGTCGCGACGATGCACTTCTGACAATACGCTGAAGTGTGTCCCTGCGCTGTCAGGGAAAAAATGGGATCTTGGAAGAAATTCAGGGCATCAAAGAAGCCCTACTGAAAACCACCGCTTGAACAAAACAAAAAAAAGACCTTGTAATGTCTAGAATCCAAGCACAAAATGAATCGTCTCTATGACACTTTGGCTTGACAGACAAAATCCCATTTTGTGTTGGTCTTCAGTTCTCTCCTTTCAACAGAGAAAACGTCATTACCCACACATAAAACGGGACTCTTTGAATGCAGTCAAATGGAATGGCTGCATGTTTTCTGAAATCCCTTTCGTAAAGCACCTGATGGTGCTGATTTACAAATATTCTTTCAATTGAATTGCAGGCACTGTGAAGAAATTATCCTAATCCTGCAGGAAGTAGACCAAAAGGGGGTGCTCTTTCCTCTGAGCCGCTATTTCACTTTTTTCACACAGTGGTTATAATGAACTCAAGATGGAAATGCTGTCGGGGGGAACCAAAAAAGGCTGGTCGCCTTCACATTCACAAAAAACAACAACCAAGCTGCAGATTATACATTTTCAGTTTCTCTCCCTTTTTATGTTTTGATTAGTGATTCAACTCACCTGTCTATGCATTTTATTATAATATAATGTGCAATTTCCTTTCTCAAATGTTTTGATCGAAAGATTAAAATTGATCCAAATTTCCATTTCATAAGGTTTTTGTGATTCTTTAATATAATGTAAACTTCTAATTCACAGCACGGTTTTTAAATGGTCTCCTGCTGGATAAGATATTTTAATGCTGACAAACACATGCTACACACACCCCAGAGTGGTCTGATCTTACTGTGCCAACACACATATGGTCCACACAACCCAGAGTGTGTGTCTGATCTTATTGTGCCAACACACACATGCTAAACACACGCCAGAGTGATCTGATCTTTTTCTGATCTTGCATGGTGCCAGCAGGCCTTTGTCTTACATAAAGGGTGGTGTGTGGACATCGGACACAGCGGCTTGATCCCTCCACTCCATCCCAACTGGTCTCCTTGGAAGAGAAGGTTGAAGGCTGCTGAGTCAGCAGCTTCCGTTCACCCAATCTGGCCAACTGGCAGGCCTTGGGATAGCTGCTGAAAGGAAACTGATACTGGTAATGGACACAACTAAAAGCAGAACCAAAGTAAGGTTGCATTCTAGACAGAGATACCTGTGGGCCTGTGTGCATCTGCGTGCGTGTGTGTGTGAGCGTGCGTGTGTAAGGGAGGTGCTTTAACACCACCTCCCAGAAACCTTAGATCATAGGTAGAGAATGAATATATGTAATTATACTTAATGTATTAACTTTTATTATCTTTGTGCCTCATCCACGCCTCCTGAAGATTTCCTTTCTTGCAACACTGCCCTGATTCTTCCCTGTGGACTAACATTGCTCAAACTTCAGTATATGTATATTTAAGTAATTTAGTTAAGTGACCTAAAGCGAATCCATCCAGCAACCATATTAAATGAAGTACAGTGTTTTTTTTTAAAAATTTTCACTGCAGTACCACCTTCCTTAGCTAGCGATGGTGTGAGAGGCTAGTGAGACTTGCAGCAACGTGTGCGTATTTGCTTCTGTTTTAAAATAACTTTTCCCACTCCCTTTGCTTGAAGGCATCTGAATCTACCCTCTGTCCAGTCTGAGAGGAATCTCACCTGCCTGGGCTTGGCACTCTGGCACGACAGCAGAAGGCCTCGACAGATGGCACCATTTACAAACCCTTCCTTCCTTTCCGAAAAGCTGTTCCTTTTTATAATCTCTTTTCTAACTTGAATCGATCCCAGCTCTGACATTACCCCTGCAGGAATATATTTTCAATAACTGACCTAAAAATCTATATCTTGGTGTGTGGCATAAGCCCCTCTTGTGCTAGTATGGGCTATGTCATTTTTATTTGTTTAGAATAATTACAGAGGGAGGAAAAAATGCCTTTCTTCGGCCTCTTGGTCTCTGTACGAGCAGTGTGCTAGAGTCTCTGTGGGCATTGTACGAACAGGAAGAGAGGAACTGTGGGAGTTTTCTCTGCATCAATAGGAGCTTTCCACTGGGCCTTGGATCAGGGCCAGCCATGTAGTCTTGTGGAATGCTGGGAAGCAAAGAAGTTCCTGCTTCTCTCAGTTGTGGTTTTTAGTGGACACACTATGAATAATGATATATTTTGCAGCTTAAAAAAAATTCCTGGGATTCAGACAGTTGCTAAGTACATTATAAACAAATAGTACGATTTTCATCATCCTAAATAAATAGTAAAAACATTATTTGTCATTTAAATCAATACTTCTGTCTGCTATAAAAAAAATTGACCTTATTGAAAGCTTGTTATCATTATTTGCTATTCCATGTGCATTGCAACTTCTGTTTTGACAACACAGTGTCATGTCATGCAGATAAAGCATCCAGTAAATGAATTAAATTAGACAAACACAGTTCCTGTAAATAGTATTATTATTATTTAAAAATAATAATAATTTTGTTAAGGAAGGAATACAATATCTCTGCTTTTACCTGTGTTAACGGCATTGGTTTGCAATGCCTGAGCCTGTGCCTGTGTCTGAGCCTGTGTCTGTGCATGGATGTGAGCCAGTGAGAGTGAGAGAGACAAAAGTGAGAGAGAAAAGATTTAAATACATTACACTTTGTCCATCTTTAATGACAGAACAGTTGGAATTTAATCAGAGTAAATTAACTTAGGCTCACGGGCATAATGGCAATCAGGCGTCTAGATGTCTCACTCCCAATTACTGGGGAATGAGAGCTTTTTTTAAACAATTTTAACCGGTAACGTTTCCACTGCATCTTGCCAGTCTTAGATTAATGGGCAAAATGGAACTTCCCATTCATTAATAGCAAAGCATCCGTTGCCTCCCTCTGCCCTCTTCAAGACGACTTGTCATGTAGCCAGACCCGCTCACTGAGGGGGAAGTTAATTAGCAAGGACCAGAGCTCTGCTGCCTGCCTTTAACTGTTTGTTGGTGGATGGTGGATGGTCGCTGTAATGGAGGAGACCTTTCGGCAGTTAATGGCTCTTGGGTGTAGGAATTGCCAACCTCTCTGTGACACGGGATAATTAACCCTTCTTAATTGAGTCATCTTCTGTCTGTCCTCATACAGATCTGCCTTGGAGGAAGAGACTGGCTGTGATTTCTAAATGATCAGTACACTTTGTGGGTCGACGCTCCAACCCCCCCTCAGTCAACAGTGCCTGTTCTTTTTTTCTTTTTTTGTTTATTACTTTTTTGTCGTTAATTATTGTTGTGCGTTCAGAAATTCCACATGTGTGCAAAGCAGTCGTTTCTAGTTTAGAAGTTTAGTTTTCCACAGAAACATCTCCTACGTATGACATTTTGGACTTCTTCTGCATTAGAATACAGAGAGAAAGGCCATATGTTCTGTGATCCAGAAAAAGATCTGATTATCAATCACTTAAAAAGTTCATTATGGGTACACATCAATTCTATTCCATTACTGTTCATTCCAAACCTTTTCTTGACATTAATTGATTTTGAAGCAGCACTTACCACAAATCGTGATTAATTTCTGTTCGGATTAAAATGAATTCATAATGAATTGCTGAATTATTAATTTTGTCATTTAGGTAAATCTTTGTCTTTATTTCTTTGGTTTTTCGTTGTGAAGTTTAAAGGAAAGTGCCTAGAAATTATTATTTTTACTTGGGGAAATGGGTGCCCGAGAGGGGGGTGAGGCTGGGTAGGGAGTTGTTGAGTTAGACATTAATTTGATTTGTTCCTGAGTATTTCTATTACATCATACAATAAACCAATAATGAATTACAAAAAAAAGGAAAAATGAATGCCGGAAATGTTGGGAATAAATGGCCACATTCCAATATCTAACAATGAAATTTATATTTGAGTAATGTTTTAAGTCTTCATAATAACTCAATAATAACTCCATAAGTGCTCAATAATAACAATAACAATAACAAAAGCAGTATGCATGCATTAAGTATTTAAAACGAATATGCTTCCCATGATAAAAATTTCACAATAAAATGATTTATTTGGTGAAGAGCTCAGTCTGTTAAGGTGCACATGGATGTGAAATTAATTTATTCAGTTCCTGGATGCTCAGTTACAACTGAAGTCTGTGGGATTAGATTTTATTCCCCCTGTTGTTTATTTATTTACGTATAGCAAACCATTTCAAGTGTCAAAACAAGATTATTCTTTTTTGAAAGAAAGGAGAAATATTTTCTGTAGCACAAAATACATTTTGCACACACTCACATACACACTATGTATACAGTATATGTATATAGATATAATGAATGAAAAAATCCTATTTACGATACAGAAGATATTTGACTCCTGACTGAAGAACATTTTTCATTGAAGATACAGAATGTATTCATAACGATGGTTACATTAGAGGAAAAAGGAAAAGTTGATGCTTTTGTTATCCTCAAAAAAAAGTTTTCTTCCCCCTTCCAAGCATACGTCAAATATATTAATTCATACTGACTAGTACATCTGTAGAAATGCACATCTAAGTTTTATAAAGAGCTTAATTGAGGCAAACTAGGAGAGCGGGGATTTTAACTTTGCATAATCTAGGATCATACACAATCTACCAGTGGGACTTTTCTTTAGACTTCACCACCCCCTGCCTCCTGGAGCCCGAGAAGTCGGCCTGCCCTGTTAAGACATAGTGATGTATAAGTCATCTCTTGGACGCTGGTATCTTTGATGCTTTGCAAGATTTTTCCTTCATTTCCCTCGCAAGCTGTAGTGTCAAATTTACTTGTGGAACATGAATTTTGAATTTTCTGCTACACAGTAAGCACATTGCACAGGGCCTAAATCGGACAATTTTGATCAATATTATGATGAAAGAATAATAATAAGGTCAAATAACCAATAATATATAATATTATACAAAATATAATAACCAATAATTCAGGTCCAATGAGTTGTGTGATATTACCCCACAATAACAATTTCGGCGCAATTAGTTGCAAGAAAAAAAGGACAAAGGTCAGTGGGGAGACACAATACACATCCTCAGGCAACAAATGTCATTGAGAAATCTGGTCATCCCCAGGTAACAAAACGATGAGGCAGCAACATTTGCCAGTGTCTAAGCTAGACTGTATAATAGATGTTTCTGAAACTTATTCAGGCATGTCCACTATTGGGCTCAAAAAAGTTGCCCAAGCAGGTGAGGATGAACTTTATGATAAAAACGCCAGTCAGGTACAGATACCCGCGCGAAAGTTTCATCTCACAGTAAGAGAAACACAACCCCCCCAAACAACGACCCACCAGCAACAATTTGAAAAAGTGAGAGAGGGTCTCCACACAGTCACAGTTTGGTCACAGAAATAGATCGTCCTCTCCTAAAACTAACTATTTGTAAAATGTGCTCTGAATTTTTAAATGAAGATATCCAAGTCTCCGCGAAACCTGAGGTGATTGCCAACTCCACACTTTTATAAAAAAAAGTCTTCAAGAAATTAAAACAAGCAGAGCTTCCTCTAATGAAACTGCTTGGAAACCAAGATCATTCTAATTGGAACTCATTCTTCCATACAAAAAGAAAAAAAAAAAGAAAAATCAATAACTTCAACCTGACCAATAATGGCACGCAAGTATTTGAAGCCTTGGGCCATCCTTGATAATCATTTCTCATTTGAAGCCCACATTAAAAAGTTCTCCTTCTTTCATCGCTGTAATAATGCCAGGATTAAGCCATTGCTTACACTGCCTCATGCCAAAAGGCTGGCCCATGCTCTAATAACATCTAGACAGGACTAATGCCCTGATGTCTGGTTTGTCTGCAAACGGCCTCCGCAGGCTCCAGTATGCAATATTTCAAAACCCTCTTCCTGGCTTCCTGGCTATGCATGGCACAACCCCTGATTCTTGCCGTGAACTGCTAAGGCCCTGTAAACCAGCCCACACTCATGTTTTGTCTACCCACGGCAACCCCATCGCAAGCTTAAGACTATGGGAGATAATCATCTGCGGTGCCGCTCCACAGCACTGGATGGCCTCGCCAAAAAAAAAAGTAGAAAAAACAAACCAAAAACATATATTTTTTTTGCTAATGTTGCATTCTCCTTAATGCAATTTGCCTGCATTAGCTTCTGCGTTGTCAGCATGTCTTGCTATTTTATACATTCTGCTTTCTTTCTGCGTTTACTCTTTGGTATTCACCTGCTTATCCATCCACATTGTTATTTTAAATTTCTCAACACTTTTATATTACTGTCGGATTGTCTATCTTCTTTGAAATTTTTATGTTGGTGTTTGCACATTGTTTTTTAGAAATGCAAGCTATAAATACAGTTAATTATTATTGTTATTATTCAGCTAGTTGTGTTACTAAAATCCCTGGGGGTCATAGACCTTATGCAAGCATAAATGAGGACTGAAAGTGTGTTCCGACAAACAGCTCCAATTAGAAATGGGTTTTGTTTTAAAGGTCCCAGAAATATTTTAAAACGTAAGCATAACCATGACTTCAAGTAAAATTGTAATATTAATATTAATATTATGTTCACAAACATACAATTTACAAAAGTGTTTAGTTTGGACACAGTAAAGGGATTCGCTTGAGGGGTAATGTTAAACAATTTTATATGTTACAATGGTCAAATAAAGCATAATTTATTCTTCAACTACATTATATAATAAAACCAATGCAGCACTTAAACTTAAATAAATAAATGAAGGAATGTATATATAAATTAATGTTGAAGCATATACTGAGATAGGTTAGTGATATATTGATTTATTTTAATTAATAATATTTATTTATTTAAATATTTATTTATTTATTTTATCCCTTTATTGTCGACCAGTCAAAAATAGACTATGAAATTGCTATTAGTTTGCTTGTCGTACCGAACCAAACAGGTAAGCGGACTCCTGCCATTGGTCAACCCATTTTCTGCAGAGCTCATGTGGGTGTGATTGCTAGCTTAAAATCTCAGGTAAGGCTCAATTCTCACACTGGGTGAACAATAATGATCTGGCGTACTTCAGAATTTTGAAATCAGAAACCCAGAGCTGTCCTTAGGGAACCAAGCAATTACAGGCCTGGCGAATAATCAATAACTTAGCTGGTATTTCACCATTACTTTTAAATACAAAAAAAAAACGATGCCAGAATGCCTAACGTTTCCCGGCCGAACATTGTTTAAAGAGCTACGGGTTACGCAGCACGCAGCATTTAACCGTTCAATATAATGTTACACATTTAGCTAATCTGATGCTTGGGTGACAGCTCGGCGTCTTCTGGCAGGGGGAGGAAGGTAAAGTCCCAGCTCAAAATCAGATTAGTTAACTAATTTTCCGCATGAATGGTTGACAATGTAAAATATTATTAAACTATAATAAAAATATAAATATATGTTGAATTAAATATATATTTATTCATTTTGACCAGTTTAGCACTTCATATGTTGGGAAAAAATAACAAATTCACAATATCTAACAAATTTGACATCGGAGGAATGTTTTAAGCCTTCTGCTTAATAATGACATTGACAATAACAGTGGCCTAAGCAGCGTAATAATAATAATAATAATAATAATTTACTGGGTATGATTATTATTATGATTGTTATTCAATAATTTAAACCTTCCTATGTGTGAGACATTATAACTTCTATAGGCATATAATATCAACTATGTACATTTTCTCCAAACATAAGCTCGTAATGCAACCGCTATTTGTACACAATTTGTAAGATGGTAGAACGCTAGTAGTAGAACTAATGTTGTCAGTGTTATATTACTGACGTTCCTTTATCACAATGTGAAAAATTCCCAAAATAATTATGTTACTACTTAGAGCCAGAACTGATACATAGCTTGCATGTTTGCATGTTACGTATACATACATTTTTTAATATTAACTGAAATAATTATTGTGAAGTATCCCCTCAAGGGTGATTCAACGGTTTCTGGGATTTTCCATTAAGCTCTGTACAAGTAGGTCAAAAGCTATCCAAACCATACTTGGAACCAAACATTGTGAGGATAACTTTTATCCATATCAATTTAAACTGCTGGTGGTCTGCGTAGAGTTAACAATTCTTTACTCTACAGTTGATATGCAGGCCTCAGGCCTGGGATTATTGGTAATGTCAATGGGGACTATTAATTAAAGCATTGTAAGTTACTGTGAAAGTGCCCTATAACCCAACATTTGAATAATTAAACCTTGAGATATGTTTTCTGTGGAAGGGCTGAATACTAAGGTTCTGCATTGTGATTCAACTCTTCGGAAAAGCTATTTAAAGTCTCTCAAAAGCCATCTATTCATACTCTGAACTGTGCATGGATTACGTCCTCACTGACGTTATCACTATGTCATCGTTTAAGGTGATACTGAAGCTAACATTCCTGAAAAGTTTTCTCATGGTTTTTATTTTTTATTTTTCAGTTCTGAAGTTGATTTTATGGTGTGAGATAAGGTCTCCTGATAGGATTAATACCGGCTTATTGATTGATTTGGCAGAGGGTTCAGAATAGGATCAGTATCATGGATAGATTTTAGTGTTGGGATTTCAGCACTGGTCTTGGCAGTATTGGAGAACTCTGCCAGTGCTCTGCATTCCCTGAATATGGAATTGGGTTGGGAATAATGACCGGGAACCCGGTTATATTTAAGATTAGATAGTAATGATGGTTACCTTCTTGAGCCTGATGCTGCTTTCACAAGAGTCTAAATAAGGGGTTAGTCAGCTTGGAATTATGCGTCTCACCCTCCCACAACCTCCCACCGCTCACAGTCACGCAACACACAGTGCTGGATAAAAAATGTGAATCAAAGGAGTACCTTTAAACAACGCATCGACTAGATTAAAAATGACAGGAAATCAGAGACATGCTAAGGGCCTAAGGTGCTGAGGTAGGTTCAAAGCTTAAGTAAAGTACCAGTCAATCAGGTATGTCAAAGTGAATTCTGCATTGTTTAATATTTTGATACACCTGGATATTTTGGTGTCCTTCTTTACTCTTGTTCATCCCTCAAAGGCTGGCTAGTGGCTTTTTGATGTATCAACAGAATATGGAGCTTTTCCTCTCATAGGTATCTAGTGTAAATTGATATAGATATTCTTAAAGTACTGTTGGTATAACAAAGTGTTTGGACATGTAAATGGCTACTGTGTTAATATGACCTATGTGTTGCACTGAAGCTGCTGAGCTACCGATTTAGCGCTGGATTACTTCATTGCTAGTTTTATCCTGTATGTGTCTACTATTATGATACTATCCAGG
>JAOVYW010001814.1:0-10753 GCA_025775045.1 Hiodon tergisus | reverse complement strand
GACAGATACACTGCCTCTCTTTCTGCTCTGGGTCTGTGTGCAGTGTTCTAACAGACAGATACACTGCCTCTCTTTCTTCACTCACATCTATTTCTGAGGGAGCCACAATCACAATGTGCTTTTTTGACATACTAGAATTTTCCCTCACGGTTACAGTCATGCTCCTCTGTATGATTATTCAACAGCATTGCACAGTGACAGGGATTTGTACTGTGGAATAAACGGAAAAATGAATGGAGAGTATTCTTCATTTAGCCCAGAAAATGGATACTAGAACTGTACAGAGGGTCTATGCCATCTCGTAGTTTACTTTGTTTTAAAGACTCAAACTTGCAGTTTTCAGCAACCACAAAGTGGACATAAATACCCTGCTGTAAATCCAGTTCTCCAGTTCAACACAAAGGCCCTTTCCATCATTTCACTTTTTTCCATTGGTCAGCTAGTTCCTTTAAGAAGTCCATCGCAGGACTATCTACATGGCAAGACAGGATACACTTTAAACGTTGAAAACCAGGGCGGGGAAGACCGCTGCTATTGTTGAACTGTACCCTGTGGCTGAGGAAACGGCGTGCATTGTGAAATCACCATGAGAGGATGTGATTCTAGCAGAAAGCTGAACTGCAAGCATGGCATAAAATCTCACTTAGACGGTGAGATGGGACAATCTCCACTCCAGAGGCGCTGGAGATCCGTACCAGGTGAACAGAACCGGGACACACTGGCTGTCATGCTGCAGGGCAGAGAGGTCCACCGGTCCCGTTTCTGCCAGAGAACCTAGCCTGCCCTGACGCTGGGCACAATGTTCACCCTTCGAATTACTTCATAATGTATGAGCTCAGGTGTATGGCTGGCCTTCCAACGTCACACACGCCATTCGGATTACCAAGAAGCTGGTACCGTTGTAATGTTTGCTCATTTCATTTTATAATGAAGGTTGTAAAATGTTTGTCTGCAAACATCAGTCGATTTAATACTTCAGGTTTGCTTTTAGTTTTCTCACTGTATATAACGTGGAAAGAAGTCAAATCTTCCTATTAAAAAACTAAATTAAATACATAAAACAAACACGAAGACACTATTTCCTTATTCTGAAAATGTCTACAGATCCATAAAACTAAATTATAAACAAATGTGTTAGCATTTGGAATTTAGAAAGTCGTTTGTTGGTAATATAATCAGTTCAGGCACGTACCCATTGTCTAACAGGAATATTAAATACATGAGTATAACTGTGTTTTTGTATTTTCCTGTCAAGGCGATGCGATTGCGTGAACTGCCCATCAACACTGACTAGCCTTCAACAACAGCAAACCGCTTACATGATCATTCACCTCCTAGCTGCTTACATTAAATTGTTATTTACTGAAATTAATCCGAGAAAATTATTACCCGTTTCATTTTTCAGGATGGTTCCCTGGTTCTCTGGTTCAAGGTTTTGAGAGTAAAATCGAATCAAACTCAAGGATGGCTGTAATTTAGAAATGCTATCTCTGAACTCATGGATTCAGTGTGCCAGAGTGCCAGAAATTAGTCTGTTAAGAGGAATTGAGCTAATCTAGTGCGGTCTGCATAACACAGTAAAACCGCACCGATTCAAATCAACTCTGACACGGTGTGCAAGGACAGCTCTTAAAGCTTAATGAACTTAGACAGCTTTTCTGAGTACAGACAGTCAGCACGTCTCACTGCAGAGTTTAGGATCCAGTGAGGTCAGACAGTCAGCACGTCTCACTGCAGAGTTTAGGATCCAGGTAGATGCTCCTTGCAATCACAGCAGAAGCACGAAACGGGCAGTTTTGCATGGCCAGTAACACACTGGAGTCAGTATCACAGCCTTGGAGCAAAGGGACTACAATGACTCTCAGCCAAGTCTGACTCCACTTTATTACCCCACCCAGAAAAGTAACACAACATCAAACAAATGCACACTATTGCATTCAGACAAATATCACAGACAAACATCACAGGCCTAGAATTCGTAACAATGTACAACTGTCAAATGATTTTCCAGTACCAAAACCATTGTCCAAGCAGGTGTGTTCAGGTGGACTAATTAGTTCAGTGGTGCTGAAAAACATACTCTGGTGCAGGCTCTACAAAAGATTGGTTAAAGTTAAAATAACTTTTTAAAAACTAATATAGGCGCCAATGACATTCTACAGAGTTGTAACAATGTTGCAACTTTATTTAACATATAGTATAAAGCAGAGATCATTCATCATTTAAGAACAACTATTAATAAAACGTTTAAATAGGTCACCCTTTCTCTTCGAATGGAAATTTTAAAATGAAGTTATTTACTAAGCAGTATAGACTAAATGTTTCACAAACGTTTTGCTACATGTGTATTTAAATTGAGTAAGCTTCAATACGACAATAACTAATTTTCCGCACTTACGATAATTTCTAACTCTTTCGAAATTTTAAAACTTAATAAACGACAGCATTAAAGGAATATGAATAAAGTACAAGTTGAAGTTACATGTTTAAACTACTCTAATAATTCAATGTTCTGGGTATGCGAGCGGTGTCTATTTGGGCGTTTAAAATACACTGAAGAAGTAGCAGAACGGAACAGCAGTTTAGTTCGTGCTCACTTCAGATATTCGCAAAATCGCAAAAGTCAGTCTCGACAAAACACGTACTCCGTGTAGCTTGTCCAGATCTTGTCTTCGCTGGGGTCGTTGCTGGCGTAAGCGCACGTACCCGTGGAGCTGCACGCTACCATGTGAAAGCCCACCTCGGTCAGTTTATCAAAAGCCTGCTCCAGGAAATTAAACTTTAGGTAATAGCGCGATGTGTACCGCTCCGGGGGTCTATCAGGATCTCTACTCTCGTTCAGAGTATCTCCGAACACTTCTTTTGCAAGTGACGTCTTTCCACACACCGTGATCCTCGCGACCCTTCTGAATTTTGCATCGGTTTGAATATCTCTTCCAATGGTATACGAGCCTCTATATCCGATAGTAATGTAGCCCGGTGAAGGAGAGCGAACATTACTGACGCCGACCGACGGCACAAGACGCGGGGTTTCCGCGCTGGCGCCGTGGGGCCCGCCGGAGCAGGGAAGTACAACCTCGTCCTGTTCGCTCTGACAGATGTCTTCACTAACCGAGTTCTCTTTGCTCACTTTGGGACTGAGGCGCGTGCAGAGGTCTTGTAGCTGGAAAAATTCGGCTTCTCTTTGCAGTCTGCACTTCTCCGGAAAATAATCAGGCAAAACAAGATTCAGGTCCCGCATGTAGTCCAAAATATATCGGAAAAGAAACCCGTCCCTGTCCAAGAAGTACCGCCCTTTGCTGTCTCGGGCAAGTTCTTTAGGCGTCTTTTGACTGAACATGTTCCATAAAAGAGAGTCTGGAACTGAAATTAAAGTTGCGTGCCGAGTAACGTAAACCTGTCCCCCGACATTAAGCTCGATAATCTCAGAAAAGTGAGCTCCTGGGTCTTCGACTGCAGACTGCGCGCGTTCCGTATTTGCCAGAGCCATTTCTGCACTCGCTGCTCCGGCGATGTACAACTAGAGAAATGCAGGGAATGGTTAGGGGGTTTACAGGACTGTTTATGTAGACTGGACGGAATAGCGTAGGAGGAGAAAGCGCACGGCTGATGTGAATGATATATGTTAACTCATTGCGTGCAACATGGCAACAGCACAATTTTTCTTTATTACCATCGTAGTGACGACTAATTCACGAGTTAATTACATAAAATAGCACATTTCGTGCATTTTACCTGTAAGGGCGTAGAATGTTACAAAAAGCGCGTAAAACGTGTTTAAACCTCTGGAGTAAGGAATTTATAAGGAACGGATTAAGAGGGAAACCCATTTCTATTAGTATTTTTGAAAAACTCAGACTGACTCAACTATGTGTGCTGTATAACCTGCCGCGGGAGCCGTTTAAAACTTAAAAAATGGAACAACGTAAATTTTTAAAAAGTCGACATTCAACACTGTTTAATAAACACAAGAAGAGTGACATCTAGTGGTTATTCGGGGAAGGAAGTACAAATTCACTTAAAATGCATTTTGTTATGCAACTGAGCAACGCAAGATAAACATATCAATAGAAATATATTATTATTACATATTATTAAAGTACAGGTCTATTGTTCCCAAGAAAATGGCCATTGAAATGAAAAAGGCTAATTACATTTACCTCCCGCCCGCATCGAAATAAACTGGAAAAGCTGATACCTGGATTTCGTCCAACCATTTGGTTTTACCGTAGTGGGTCGTTACGGAACCATGCTTGTGTCATTAGCTGCCGGATATAGATTTGAAGTAATCTCAACGAGCAAACTTTGTTCCAAAAGAGTTTTATATTTTATATATTTCAAGCAGGCCTATTTATTTCTAAGTGCATTCACGACAAGTTTAACGTGGGAAATGATATAACACATTGTTGTGAACAACGTGTGTAACAATTAACACAGTGGCGACTCCTCTTTGCAGTCGTTTTATTCAAAACTAAATATTTCAACCCCCACTGTAGAAGAAATATCGGCTTTATCTATCTCTACTCGAAAGGTTTACCGCACGACTTCTTAACGTGTGATTGGTCAGTCGTTATTACATTTGGAAACCTCAAGGAAAGTATTTTAACAAATCTAATTATCCGAACCTAAAGGCACAAGACTAAAACGATAATTAATTTCCTCCGCGTAGGCTATTTATCCTTATTTCACTGACTGAATGTCAGCCCTATCTTAGTTTTTTATTTCGAGAAATGGGCTAACCACCGAAAGAAATGTTTCAAATTTACAAATCTACCTCTGATATTTTTTAAGCAACGGGAACCGAAAGCGGCGGATTTCTGAGACAAGAATGAAATTAATCATGTGACGAATATAGCTCGCTCGTAGATCACGTGACTGCAGCCAAACAAGGAAGTGAAGCGAAGTAAAGATTTAGTTTCTTTAATTCAACGTGGACCTACACACTATAGAGCGAACGGATTTTGGATTTACTTGAAGGCATTGGGATGTATTATTAGTAGCTAACAGACGCGTTATTCGCACTGTTCTTAGGGTTAGGGTACACGTAAGGTTTGAGCTTGTAACAACAGCGAAATTGATAAAGATAACGGAACGGAGTTAAAACAGAACTCGTCTAGCGATGAAACACTCATGGCTGATTCTGTGTTTAGCCATTTACGTTATGGGTTATGCAGATACAACAATTACCAACGGACAGATGACATGGCCAGTACCTTACAGGTAAACATGTACATTTCTAGCTAGTTAGCAAGTTAAACTTGTTCTAGTTTTATACTTTAAATGGGTTACAGCTTTGCTTAGCGACCCATACAACGAAAAACAATTGACGGAACAGCAGATGTTTTCTAAAGGTATTCTTGGAGTATTTCGAATCTTAACCAACATTAAACTAAATTATTTAACTGGTTACCGCTTTTGGATTTATCTATAAGGTTGTTGCTTCTGTGCATTTCTCTCTAAGTTACACTCAACACGAGTGCGATATGGCTAGAGTCGTTAAACTCGTATGACTGATGTGTCACGGTTCTCCCTTTACAAGGCGATTCGATCATCGCCCTGACGTTGATTCCTACTGCCAAGCGTTGTACCCTTTCTGTGCAACTGGGGATCGGGACGGTCGCATTCCTTACATGCGAGATTCGGATGTTATTGACGTGTATCGACTTCAGGCCCCAGTATGGGAATTTAAATACGGCGATCTTCTAGGAAAATTTGTAAGTATTAATCCAATTATTTATTTGTTTTTAATCTGCAGTTACAATAAATTGGTTGAAATTCCCCCTAATTACTTGTTTGCTTTTAGAATATTATGCACGATGCTATTGGGTTCCGGAGCCAGGAGATGGACAAAAATTACACCATGGAGTGGTATGAGCTTTTCCAACTGGGAAACTGCACTTTCCCCCACTTAAGGCCCGGAATCAGCGCCCCCTTCTGGTGTAACCAAGGAGCCGCCTGCTTCTTTGAGGGGATAGATGACATGCACTGGGTGCAAAACGGGACTTTAGAAAAAGTTGGAGAAATGTCAGGTAAGGGGCTGTGAAGTCTGTTGAGATTTGGCATTTATATTAACTTACATTAGGGTTTAACTTTTGTTGAGTAAGCCCACTGATCACACTCGTACAATTAGCGTATATTTGCAGTGATTTCATAGAATTTGGAATGGAAGAGGGAGAACTGAGATAATTGCCCTGCTCATTCAAATCTACTGCTGAAATTTGACTGACTGACACCCACCCCGTCATAGGTGCACAATTTAACAAGATGGCCCAATGGGTTCTGGAGGATAATGCCACTGGGATCTTTTATGAGACATGGACTGTGCGTGCAGACCACAGCCCCAACTCAACTGTGTGGTTCGAGTCCTACGACTGCTCCCAGTTTGTGCACCGCACCTACAGGAAACTGGCAGACATGGGTGTGAAGTTATCCAGCACCACCAAACCCAAATACACCAAGATCTACCTGTACAGCGGGGAACCCACATACCTGGGGAATGACAGCATCTTCGGGCCCCCGTCCACGAAAAGCCTTGCCGCGGATATCAGAGACTTCTACTATTCCTTCCGCCCGCACCAGTCAATCAAAGACTTTTTCCACAGTCTTCTGAGCATCTACCAGGAAGTGGTGTTGAGAAAAAGATTCTACCTTTTCTATAATTTTGAGTATTGGTACTTGCCCATGAAGCCGCCTTATATCCAAATCACTTTTGAAGAGATTCCCTTGCCCTGACCTCCCTGATGGAGAATGCGAGTTGAACCAAAGAGACCTTTTAAAACAAAGCGTGCAGCATTAGGAGAGACTGAACCCTTTAGGATATTCTGTATTTCTGCTTTTCCTTCTGTTAATATGACCAAACAAACCTTTTATTCTGTACTAATCTACAGATGGAGGGTTCCACACCTGTGAAGCTGACATGAAAGCAAATTCACATGACTAATCGTTATCAATCAAGTCAATCAGGCACCTTCCTGAAACTGAAAACTTCTCGCACAGCATGTGAATCACATTCCCCAATGTACTGATGCAGTGCTTAATTAAAACAAAACAATAAACTTACAGGGATATCCACAAATGCACACTGCAAAACAGAGAACCTGGTTTATTACCATCAAACTCCATCCAATGCAGTTAATACAGAGCTAATATACAAGTATTGATCATTTCAACAGCAGCGGGTTTTTTTTAAACCCACCCCAACCCACCCCACCCCACACACCAAAACCACGTAACCCCAAATATCCTCACGTTGGTCTTCTGTTTGTATTCTCGGGACATCGGGCATCAAACAAGGGAAACATAATCAATCCACAATCTTATATTTTTTGGCGAGAAGATGGGCCCAAAAGACCCTATATTACAACATTACAGTATGCTCACGATTTGTTCATTTTAAAAGTACAGAAAAACGGGGTAGTACCACATTATAACACAGCGAAGAGCTGAAAATGGGTCATAAAACGGGTTTTAGACACTGCAGACACGGGGGACGGGGAGCACAGAAGGGATTGGTCACTCCACAGCATGTGACACTGTATAAAATGTACAGAGGCTTCATCATCGTTTACATTCCACTGGTTTACAGCCGAAAGTCAGGAGGCACGCCCAGTATTGCACTTCAGTAAAAACACAACTCAGCTTCGGGATACATCAACTTTGGATACAGTCGTTATATACAAGATTAGATGAGTGGTAAATCAATATCCTTCCATAATCGCCCTGTAAAGCACATCTTTTACACGAGGGTATACTGTACAGATGAACCAAAAACTGTAGACTTATAGTTATATCTCTTTTACCCATCTTTTGGGAGGTGGGATTACGGTATGTATCATTCCCCAGCCCCGCCCCCGCCCCGCCCCAGGTCATAGCAGTTTTGTTACACTTCAGCAGCTTGGAGGTGCACAGCGCTCGGGGAGCCAAGGCTAAACGCCGGCTGCATGCAAATCCGTTTTCCCCTTTCTGTTCCCACCCGGACACCAAAGGCTCTGGTGCGCAGAGTCTGGCCAAGCCTCCACTCAAATCCCGAGACTTCTTCTAGGGAGGCGCGAGGAACATCACCAGCGGTCACAGCCACAGCGCTAGCAGCCACCTGCGGCCTAGAATGTGTGGGCGTTTCTGCACACCCCGCACCCCAGGGCGAACTCTTCCCCCGTCGGGGGGTGGACCACGTGCAGGGGACACTCGGAGCCGTCCAGCTGCTTCCCTTTAGGACCTAAAGTGAGAAGGAAAGAGGGTGAATGCAAGCACGCAGTTTTAGGGGTGAGGAAATGTGATGTGATGTGATGGTACTGGGGAAGAGCTCACGGGCCGCACCAGCGGGACAGTGGGGCAGCTCCTCTTTGGGGACGCTGGTCATCCGCTGGAAGTCATCGTGGCAGGCGTTGCAGAAGTGCGTGGTTCCGAAGCAGAAGAACACGGCCACTGAGCAGCAGTACCGACATTTATACTCCAAGAAATCCGTACCATGCTTGGAGCACATCTACACAAGAGATCAGAGATGACACTCCTGACATCTACACAACAGATCAGAGATTTTGAATGCCTTACCATATACATGCACTAAAATATAAAAAGTCTCCGTTACACTGCAGTTGGGCTCGGATGCCAAAACCCGTGTCTGAGTTCCCCTACTGACCTGCGCCCGGGAGACATCTGAGCACGCTCCGCAGATCAACTCTCTGGGGTCGTAGTCATCCCCTTGTCCTGCCTCTGCATCACAACGCGCCTCTCCCCCGAAGTAGGCCTGCAGAGAAACACCTGTAATGAACCTCCACTGTCCATGCAGACCCTTAAATCTGCCTCCCTGTGAAAAGCCAGTCCTCTGCAGTAACAGCGGAGCGGATGGGCGAGAGAGAATAGCCTCACCTTTCTGCACTTGTAGCAGACATAGTAAGCGTATCTGTTCATGGCAAAGCCGGCAGGGTCACTGTGGAAGCGGGCGCCAGGCGTGGTTATGGCCTCACTCTTGTGCAGGCCTTCATACTCCAGTCTCATCAAAGCCTTTCGCCTCACGTCCTCATACAGCTCCTTAATGGGATCCAGCAGGTCTCTGATCACCGAGTGGTTAATTTTGTTCTAAAACAAGACGACACAAGGCATGTTAAATAGTTAAATAATGTTAAAATTATGAAAGGGATTCCTCAGTTTGACGATCTCATTTTAACCACCGCTGTGACTGCACTGGGCCACGCACCTTGCAAATGGGACAGGACATGAAACCAAATGTTATCCTGGGTCCGAGCCAGCGGTTCTCCAGGACCTGTCGAGTGCACTGGAGGTGGAACACGTGACTGCAGTCCAGCTGGGGGGAGGAAGACACAAGCAACTCCTTCACTACGGCAACCAGAACCAGAACCAGAACCGTGAACTCCTGGTGGAGCCAAGTGGGATACAGGGCTGCCCTCGTGGTTTACCTGACACACCTCCCTAACCCATTGGGAATATTGCTCAGCGAGGATACACCGTGATATAGAGCAGAGGTGCACTTTCGGGGACAGGACTAACACAGTGGGCGGGGCCATCATCATGTGGGAGGGCTTAACAGTGGGTGGGGCTAACCTGGACAGCGGGCGCAGCCGACAGGGCCTCTGTGAAGCAGATCATGCACATGTCGTCAGCGTCCTGCTTCAGGCAGGTGGCGCTCTTGTCACAGCCGTGCAGGCAGGGCAAACACTGCTCCTCATTCTTCACCCCGCCACACGGGTGACCGCACGGGTGCGTCTTGCTGCACGCCAGCTTAGCGTACTCCTGCAGAGAGGACACAATGGTGGGCAGTGAAGTCAGGAAAGGTGACCACATGCATCATTTCTAATGCTACGCCGTGTAGCGGTGACCCCACAGTCACAGTGTAGGCAGTGAAGTCAGGAAAGGTGACCACATGCATCATTTCTAATGCTACGCCGTGTAGCGGTGACCCCACAGTCACAGTGTAGGCAGTGAAGTCATCGGTCAGACTACCTGACAGTCTGGGTCAGAGCAAACGCTGCCCACTGCAGAGAGCTCCGTGCTGTTCCTGGTGCCACAGAAGCGGCAGGCCTCCGAGCTGCTGGGGGTTGGTTTGCCTAGGGAAACACAGGTCCAGCGGGTTAGGGGTTAGGGGTTAGGGGTTTGGGGTTTGGGGTTTAGGGTTAGGGTAGACGTAGAGCCATAACTTACCCGTGTGTTCCCGAAACTCCACCATGGCCTTCATGGTCTTGGAGTCGGCCAGAGCCATCAGCCAGAAGAGCTTGGTCCGCCCACATCCTTCATGAAGGTCCACCCTGATGGCCTCCTCCTCCTCTTTAAACACCTTTAAACGCCCAGGTGGGAGATTTACAGTAACTCAGTCAGCTGCGTGGTTTTGGCTGAACTCATAACCCAGTGAAACCCTGAAGGGGCTAACCCTCACCCTCACCCTAACCCTCACCCTCACCCTCACCTGTCTCTGGTGTGAGCGCGTACGGCGGTGCAGGTGGAGGAACCGGTCGCAGTCCGTGCAGAGGTTCCCGCACACGTTGCACAGGATGATGGCGGCCGTTTCGCCGTCGTCATGGTTATCGCACATGGGCTAAGAGGAAGAAACCATAGTGTCACTCTGAATACCGACACTGATTAAATTAAATAAAAAGGTAAATTTGGCGTTGATGGTGCCCAAGCGTACCATTTGTTTCTGCTGGCCATCTTTGCCCATCCAGCGACCTGAAGACAGCCTGTCCACGTGGTCCTGATCCAACACGCACAGCGAGGCCAACGCCAGCCACAGCTGCAAGGG
>JAOVYW010001809.1:0-15793 GCA_025775045.1 Hiodon tergisus | reverse complement strand
CTTGTTGCGGTATAAGTTTAAGTTTAAAGGCCCTCAAATTGTTAATGAAGCCAGGAAGGGAATGAGGTATCTGATTGTGCGTAGTTTCTCAGTTCCACTCTTTGTAAATAGGGGCTGCAATGTTACCTTCCTGATTGCATATCCCATCTATTTGGTATCAACTCTACCTAAAAATGCTGATTATATCACACTCGGGGATGAAGAGGCTATGCAACGTAATAAGGTTGAAGGGGGATGTTATTTCTGATAATGGAGTAAAATGTGGAGTGTGGAGAATGCTGTTTTCTTTGTTATTTGTGAATCTCTCCTGATCCTTGGGTTGTTGGATAGGGCCCAATTCGGTATTGTTCCTCTGGGATTTGTGTTTCAGAGGGAGAAGGACTTTAACAAACAAAAACGTCCCAACTGCCCTGCCTTTTCCGAGGCCCTACCTGGGTTGCCAGACAGTTGCTTTGTGACATGTCCTCAGTAATACAGTTACACTTGACTATCTTCCTGGAACAGGATTGGTATGAAAATGGAAAGATAGTTTTGGGCAGAGCCCTGCACTGTGTCACAGTCCGTAAGATACGTGAGAGATGTGGTGAATATGAAACAGAGCTACCGTTTCCTCTTGGGGATAGAACAGAGCAGTGAAGGACAGAAAAGAGCACGCTGTCCAGCACAATTGTGTCTAAATGGAGGAATGGTTATTTTGTATTTCATAAAATAAATGTTTCAACATAAGTTTCACAGTCAGCCAACAACAGCACCATTACATTTTATTTAAATTTCCCAAGATATGAATTACAAAGCTCCATGCAAGTAGCCACTTTCCAGCATTATATTCTACATTAAAGTCTAAAATTGCAAAGGAAATCTTGAGCAGGGCTGAGCCAAAAACTCCAAATATTTCCATTAGACCAGAATCTCATTAGTAGAAGGATGATCTCAGGAAAAACAAATATTTCATTTTCTGCAACAGCCAATAAGAGACTCCTCACATCCGGTTTTTATTTATTTATTTATTTATTTATTTATTTTAAACTGTACAACATTGAGAAATTGCATTTTAAAGCTCAAGCTTTAAATAAACTTGTAAGCCTTGGGGCCCTCAACAAAATAACCAAGAAAGATATTGTTTTTTAATTCATGCTCCAAGTAAATTATTATTATTTATCACAATTTGTAGAGAATTACATTAAAACAGGATATTGTTCTGCATTCGAGATTTTCTATGGCAAGATGAAGAGGTGTTCTACTGAACAGCATACGTCTCTGGGCAGCCCGAAGCATCAAGCTTGTGTATTTTTATTTATTTTTTTATTTTTATTTTTTCATTTTTATCTTTTCAAATAATACTAAAAACATTTACAAAAGCAAAGTATACTTCAACGGTCTGGCTAAATAATAATTAGAAAAATATATGATTTATGAGTTTCATGATCTCTCAGAAAACAGAATTGAATAAATGTTACAATATTAAGAATGAGATAATGTGACTTGTTTATCGACATAGCATCGCAGTGCAGTAATGATCACTACATGGTAATAAAAACATAGATGGATCTAATTCTGTACTCCACAGACTTTATTTAAACATTTTGAAATACCTCCCACATCTGCTTTATATTGCTGTCTTTTTTTATGATGTGGGGAGGCTCTGCAGTAGGTGTGATGACAGCACTCTGCAGTAGTGATTCCTGCATGCATATGCAGAGTAACTGCAAACTGCGTGCCTTATTCCTTCAGTGAGTATTTATTGGTTTGAACCAGGGAGGTCTTTTATTTGTGTTTATTATGGGTGTGGGAATATCAGCAGCCCATGATTGTATTCTTAGAGCCGTGAACTAAAAAGCCAAAGATGGTCTGTTTACTCACATACTAGATAAGACTTGCGAAACAACACAGTTAATAGTGCATTCCTAGTTAAAACACAGTTCATCTAGGAACGACTACTTAAATAGTTAAATACCCTGATTAGATCAATCACTTTGTAAACAATACAAAGAAATGTAAATATTTATGATATAGTTACTGAAAATGACCAGAAATATCAGAATAGGTTATGTATTCTACACCCAAAGGGAGGATAAAAGTCGTGATAGGAAAGGATCGTATATAAGAAGTTGTACTTTTTACTGGAATTATAAAAAATTTGAATAAATTAAAAAACTGAAATAATTACAGGACATATTTAACCCTAATATAATTTATAATGATCTGCACATAAAAGCTTCACACAACATGATAAAGTGCAAAATCAAAGCATCAAAGGTTTTCCCTGGCAAAGCAATACTGCAAGCCAATAGCACCCCCTACATCTCAGACACTAAACCTGGCAAAACCAAAATCCTCTCTCCATTCATGGGTTGTATGAGAGACAGTTTTTGCTGTAATGTTATTTGGGGCCTTTGCTTAACCTCAATAAAAAGGTAGTGTCAGTAACAAGTTTTGTGCAGATTAGTATAAAAAAAGTGGTTTCAGTAGAATTCTTGAACAGACACGAACAGGGGTGGTCCAAAAACAGGTGAGTTAAATCTTTTATATAGTTTTTCACTTAAGGCTAGGTGACGACAATGGTAATATCTAATTATTACCTAAATTTGTTAGTGCTAAAATGTTTTTGGAAATCAAAAACATTGTTGAAAATCATAAACATCAGCTAATAAACATCCTGAGGACATAAATAAATCTCTTCTACAATCATTTCTACAGTAGTTTATAAAAAATTCCACATAAGATTGGAAAAAGGTACCAGGTGATTAACATAAGTTGTACCCTTTGTTTGTGGCTGATAGATCAAATAGATGCCATAGTTTCATGGTTAATGCTTCAGTGCACTCATCATACACCAGCAAATTAATTCATTATTTTCCATAACCATTTATTCAGATAAAGGTTCCCGTACGACGGAGGTTAACCTGGCAAGCACAGCGTAAAAGGCAGAGTACACCCAGCACAGGAATCTCTCGCAGTGAAAAAAGGAAAAACACAGACACTGCAAGCCAGTTTCACTGACCAATCCACCTGAAGTGCAAATCATTGGACTGTGGGAGAAAACGGGGCAGAGTACCAAATGAAAACAAGGAGAACTCCACACAGACATCAAATCCCAAGATGGATTTGAATCTCAGAACCTGACCCTATTGAAGCATCAACATTCACACCAGCCAATTTGTCATACACAAGCACACTGTGACAAACAAACCTAGCACCCATGGGTACAAAAGCTCAACATCTGAACATGATTTGCATGATCAGCATGATTTGAATTGTCGATGGGCATTGTCTGACTGTAAGGAGAAATTTCCTGTGTTAATCAGTGTTGATATTCGGTGGTACTGTATTTTGCTGGAATCGGAACCTGCTTAGCACGTTCTATTTTCCTCTGAGGAAACTGGCCAGCTAACAAAAAATGACTAACACCACCAGGCAGCATGTCTATTACAGAGTCTTTTTTTCCCATTTTACAAACTGTCTCAAAGTTACCATTTAAACCTAACTATGATTGATGCTTTGCCTAATTTTATTTAGGCATAGTCTGACCTCAGTATTTCACTCAGACTCGAACTCGAGCTACGTGGCCCTTCTTTCCACACCGATGGTAGATCAAGTCCCGCGTCCGGTCGGCTGAATCAGTGGCGAAGGCCACGTCCTCATCTTCATCTGTGTCGACCACTGTCTCAGCCCGGCAACACGGGAGGGCTGCCTTGGGTGCCGGCCTAGCAGGGCCGAACACGCTTTCGGCGTGTGCCGCTATCTTCAGGGCTAGGCTCAGGGAAGAGGGAGCCGCGAGCCTGACGTGCCGGCGGAGCTCTTCCGGAAGGAGCCCCCGGAGGAAGGCCTGGAGGGCGAGCGCCTCCTGGGCCGCCGGCAGAAACTCCGGGAAGCCACGCCGGACCAGGTAGCGGGCGTCTGTAGCCAGTGAGCCCAGCTTCACCCCTGGCTTCCTTTCCAGCGCCGAAAATTTCTCCTGCCAGGCGCTCTCTGGCTCCATGGCTCCGAACCTCTGTTGCAGAGCCGGGACGAGGGCTTAGAAGTCGAGCCAATGCTCTTCCAGTACATCTAGGAGAGCCTGGCAAGCATCGCCTTCCAGGGCCATGGCCAGCTGTCCCGCCCGCTCTTCTGCGGTCCACCGTCTGGCCAACGCCGCCAGACGAAACTGGGCCAGGTAGGTCTCCCAGTCGCCCGACCCGTCGAAACATGGCAGTCGAATCTTCGCGCCCTCTAGAGGTAGTGATGCGCCCCCGACGGTCGTTGGTGCCGGTCCCGGCGCTGCTGCTCCTCTGGGGTCCCACGGCCTGGTGCTGCCCCCTGCCGGAGACGTCCAGACAGGCGCAGTCGTTCCACCGTCGTCCCTCCAGCGTAGTTCGCCACTGGTCCGCCCGGGGAGGGGGCTCTTCCTGCTGGAGGCTGAGGGAGATAGTTCCCCTTTCCAGCTCCGCTTGCAGTTCCACCTTCTCCCCCAAGGCGGAGTCTTCCTGCTTCAATCGGTGATCCATGCTTCCCGAATCTAACACCAATGTAGCGTTTTCTCGGAGTGCTACTACTCTGCTGGGTTCAAGCAAGGAGTCAGACACCGATCAACAGAAAGACGTGCTCTTTATTTCGCACATCCGCTTACGACTGCCTTTAAAAAGGCGGAACTGGCAGTGCAAAGAACTAGCTTAAGTTACTTAAACCTAACGTCTACACATAAACAGCAATTATCACCGCAACATAAAACACATTATTTACACTACTTTACAGTTCGGGAGCTAGGCTTCCCAGCAGCCCCTTCGGGGATGGCTAAAGCCCATTGGCGGGGGAAGCGCTGCCTGCCATCCCCGTTACAATACATTAAAAATGTCACCCATTTTATACAGTGTTGGTATTGTAGCGGGGATGGCTAAGTGCGCTTTCCCCTACTAATGGGATATAGCTATCCCTGTGGGGGTTGCCGGGAAGCCTCACTTCACGGACTTGTAACGTGTAAATAGTCTGTTTTGTGTGCCGGTTCTGTGAAGTGTTGTGTTGTTTGTCTTTGTATACTCTATTGTATAAGCAAGGTTGTGTTCCCTCACCGCGAGCGTGTTTGCTATGGCGAGTGAGGGCTATCGTTGTGTTACTGTGTGTTCCCCAGTTTTTCCAACAGGTGTGGGCACGCATTAACAGGATGCAGCAGGCTTAGCTTTTAAGACAATTGGACAAATGCAGTGGCGGCACATGTTTTACTTAGATCAGCACCAGTGACAGAAGCACTTACTTTTGTTTAGTAACACTTTTCTCTAAACTCAGAAGCATACACATCTGCTTCGCCGATTTCCTGCTCATCTGTTTTGCTGATTTCCTGCTTAGGGATGCGTAAAGTTATGATTATGAGTATCATTTTACTTCACGCACTTCTCAAGAAAAGTATTATACACTTATTAGATTTCATATAACCAATGTAATTTCAAATGTAAATGAGTCGTTATACTATTGATGTTGAAATAGGAGACATTATTGAAGATAACTTTTTCAAACTATTATGGGATGTAATCTAAAACATGATTAAATAATCCTTTTAGATTTTTATGGCAAGCCTTAACAAAACAAAAATATGTTCCCCCAATCGTTTTCATTCAGCAAAACGAAACCGATGCAAGCAAAACTATGTTATATTGTGAACAGTAGTATTACAGCATATAAATCCAATAATTCTACGAATGGAGGTGGTCAAAACTATAGAATTGTAAAAGAAAACACACAAAAAGACAATTGCAATGTCTCAATGGCCATCCAGTCTCTCCGTTCTTTGAAATTGGTTTGGTGGCAATTTATTTCCATCCACATCGTGCCTAATGTTCCCCTTCTCAATGCACTGGGGGGAAAAGCTGCTTGCATGCCGCAGCTGTTCCCTGCAATCACCTGCCTTGATCCAGCAATACACATCTGATCGTGAGGTTGGTGGTCATAAACTTTCCACCTCTGTATTGAGAAAATCCTCTCAATGAGGCTGAGAAAGGGGGAACGAGACATGGGGAAGGCCACGAGCATGAGCTGGTGTGCAGCAAACCATTCCCTGATCATAATCGAATGACCCAAACTACTTTATCATTTGGTATATCAGCCTTCACCAGCCATCTCTCATCAACAGGTACAAGACAATTCTAAAGAGCATGAAGTCTTAAATATGACCAGTAATGGTAGAGATGTAGGCAATGATACATTGCAGTGCACATGGTAATTTAACCCCCGCGTTGCCCAGACACATTTAGTGTGGCTCTGTATCCAACAAGGTTTCTGTCATATCTCCGGATTTTGTTCATGTTGAAGCCAGCTATATTCACAAATATTTGTGGTTTTAGATTCATTACTCCCTGAAAAACGATTCAACTAACTGTAACTGTAACTGAGTATTCCCCACATATTGTTATCTATTCTAGAAGTAGGTCTTAGCCAAGCAATATTACTGAAAGAAGAAAAAAAAAGACATTACTGTAATTTGATGAGGCCTTACCTGTACGTATTGACATCTAATCTAATGCTTTTCTTCTCAAAAGGGACCTTCATATGGAGTTGGGGTTTTTTTACCACTTTTTCTATGGGCTTACAGAGTTGATGTTTTGAAACAGTAAGCATCGATGGACAAAGTTTATATGCAAATTGAAAAAATGCATGCTTTGAAGAAATGGTACTGTTCTACTTGGTGAAATACTTTGCTTGATCACACATCTGAAAGTCCTTATAATTTATGCAATCGTAGATCAGCTGAGATTAAAATGTACCCTCTGCCCAGCTTCTGTCATTGTCGGGCCATGATTTATCACACGGTCTATAATTGGACGCCGTCCCCTTCCCATTCCCACAGCTCCACCGCATGTGCAGACCACCATTCCCTAGCACCTCCAGGTTGGGTTGTCATTCTTTTCTTTCTCACGCTTATTCTTGCTCCATTTTAAGCAATACCAACTCCCAACTCACTGGTAACCTAATATACATATGTTTATGTGTGTGTGTGTGTGTGTATTAAGTATTAAATATTCATTAAAAAACATTGGAGTTACAATTTGCACCTGTGCAAGTAAGAGTTGGTTCAGAGATCTGTATTCATGTAATCTGCAAAATGTGCTCAATATTTGCACTTTGTGTGAAAGCAAAACATTTTATAGTGTTTTGAAAAATTAGCTGCTGTGGTGGGACTTATGCAAATTGTTGTGAAAATGTTGATAAAATTTTAAGACTTTTAAGACAATTTAGAAAAACTGCAATCAGATAAAAATTCTAATCAACTGAAAATCTGAAACCTGAAACCAACAAAAGATACATTAGTCAATGCTTCTTGTATGTATATCACATGTTTTCATCAAAGTCAGGGTAGCTATTTTCTCTGGCCAGACATGGAGAATAAAGCCTGGTGGGTTGGCAGGCCTAAGCAGTGATGTCCCCGCAGGTTGTAGGGCCTGTTCAATGTTCGCTAGTTCTTTGCACTGCCAGTTCTGCCTTTGTCAAGGGGTCGTAAGCGCATGTGCGAAATAAAGAGCATTGATTCCTGTTAAACAGTGTCGGTCTCGTGCTTGAATCCGCGCAGAGAAGTAGCACTCCGAAAAACGCTACAATAGTATTGAGAAAAGGAGAGTCATAGTGGAAGCTCACGTTGTCACAGATGATTCTAAAGTCTGTGATTTGTTGCCTCTCCACCAGATCCCCTACTGTGTGGTCTTTTCTCAATCCTGGTGATGTTCATTACATTACAGAGATTGTATAGGAAGGCATGCTGTAAACAGGGCATGCATACATGCATAGGGTATACTTACATTATTGTAGTGTTTTGTGCTGTTTAAGAGATTTACAGTACTTACCAATTTTCTTACCAAGCTTATATATGATAGATTTGATTGGACTCTTTGACCAGCTTCAGCATTTGGAACTTTTGTTGTTCTAGTATGCCTTCCAGGACCACTTTTAAACTTTGTTCCTTATACAGATGACTTGGGATGATTGATCAATTAAGCGTTTTCTGCTGTTGTGTTTGCACAGGTGCTGAACAATGAACACAATTGTAACTGGTGTCCTTAAATTGCAAACAAAGTGTGAACAAATTGTAGGCACAACATTCTCAAGTGAATCTTGTATTCACTTAAGACAGTTGTGTTAAGAGTTTTGCAAAGCAGTGCTAAGGATATGCTATTCATGCACAAAGAGAAAGGGATCCCTTTAGAAAGGGATTATTTAATTAAACATTTATTTAATTAAGCATGGTAATATCTATGTATATCTTAAATCATATCTAGTGTACTGTATTCCTTTAAAAATCTTTTATTTTACAATGAAAGTAATATATTTTATTTTCCCTTTATTTTGCAATTTTGCAATTCATTTCTGTAATTTTCTATGGAGATAGAAGTCTTAAAGATCTCTTAGTTCAACAATTTATCTGAATGGTAAACAGGGAATAGGGTGGAAGAGGTACTCAAGAAAAAAGACAGTAACGGTTAATCAAATTAAGAAGCAAAGTGTATTCTTTCACACAAAAGCCTTCCAAAAGAACTTAAATCTAAATAATGTATGGATTCTTTATTTGCATGCATCCCCTGTATTTGTTACTCAATGCATTATAAAAGATGTATTGCACTTTAACTTGAATCAGTTCCTTGGAGAGAAAATGCATGGCTGGCATAAAACTAATTCTGTTTGTGCAGAACAGCATTTATAAAATATACTTAAACTTAAATATAACTTAAATAACTTAAATATTAGTTTTTTAATAGCTCATAAGACCTCTCAAGTTAACATATAAGTGGGGCTCATCTATCAATAGCATTAGCAAGGTAGAATGCAGTAGTTATTAATCTCTAATATGAAGCAGATTTGACTCCCAAAAGGAAATTTTCACTGCTAATAAAAATATTTTAATGGTCATGGATTTTTAATGTGAAAACGGTTTTTGATTTCAAGTATTATAGGACTAGATGCCTTTTTAATTCAATTTAGTGCACACAGTTTAAAAGTAAAAGACAACTTAAACAGCAAAAATGAGTCACAAATGTGATCATTGTCATTTTTTAGATCTTGCGTTCCAAACAGAAGGCAGAAACCATAAATAACAGATTCATTCTTTGTCCTAAGGGGGGGAAAATCTGGTTTTGTCTTAGAGGAGATGCTATAAGATACAATAAGATAATGGCAATATGCTCATGCAGCACATTTACTAAAGTAATGACTAAGAAAAAGATCATTACCAAAGGAAATTGTGTACTGCAGACCAGCACATGGGCTATGTTGTGACACAGTACCATTTTTTATTGAAAACGAATAAGATTTTTGTCAGTAACATAAATTTTGAATTTATTATTCATGAATTTGAATGAAGTTGCTAAAATATTACTTTAAATTACAAATATTAAAGTTCAGTTAATCTTATGTTTTGATTAAAAAAATAAAGGGCTGCTGACAAGATATTGAGTTTAAATTGGCCATTAGCTCCATTGTAGCACATCTCTCTGCACCAGCAGTACCCCAGGAGGCCAAAATAAACGCTCCAGCATAATCATTTATGATTATGGTTAATGACTATCACGTTCTGTTTTATGTGATTCTGTGTTTTACACCCTTCACAATAACGTATATTGCTTGTTCTGCTATTTATTATGTACTATACATATGTAATGACACTCGTGGCTGACAAATATAAAAAATTTTTTTTAAAGATTTGGAATTTTTATTAAAGATATCCCTCTGAACAGATTGCCTGTTAAACAACTTGAAATGGGTTGTGACTCTTTTATAAGACATGTACTATTCTGAAACAGTGTCACACCTGCATGAGTTGAATTTAAGGCATCTAAAGGAAACCAAGGTGTAAAAATACTACAACATCAACAGATATTAGGTACACCGGGTTAGCTTGGCAGAACAAGCATTGTCCGCTTTTTCTGGACCGTAATCACAGTTAGCTGTTTAATCTCACATTTCAAAACTGTTATACATGTAGTCCCTAAAAGATCATTATTATCTTGACCGCTCCAGAATTCCATTCTAGTACAATAAAAATTATTTTATTTTTTTATTTTACTTTGTTGTATAGCAAAAGAAAAATTCTGTGGACTTTGAACCCTTTCCATGTTTATACCTGTGAATTCACATCAACTTCACAGAAAAATCTAATCTTCTGATCTTGTGCCTTTTAGAAGAAACTCTGATGTGAATATACTGCAGAGGGAGGCCAAGGTAAGTTGGCCCACTTCAATCCCTCCCCATCCTCTGCCCCCCGGATACAAAATTACCTGAGAAAACTGAGCCAATGGGAGTGATGGATGAGACTCCACGTTCAGAACCACCCGTGGAAAATGCAAGAAGTAACTTTTATTTTTCCTTTTCATTAAGGCAGGGCCTATACTTGATTCAAAATGTATGTGTCATGTATAGCCTATAGTCTATCTATATTTCCAGTGCCAAGTACACTATACTCTATTGCAATCCAAGCCATCTCCCTGTGTCTCGACAATGCATGTTACCCACGGGAAGTCGCAATTCTCATATGCGGCAGGATGCAAAATGGCATCCAAGTACAGGCAATACAATCTCCTGGAAATGCGACTGATGATACTTTGAACTACCTGCTATCTTCATTCGACTACAACTTGGAGAATGTAAGATACGCAGTACTTCCTGTTACGGCAATCCCTCAGTGTTGCCTTGATGGGAATTTGGGTGGCATCAATCATTCCCATTACTTGGGGCAAGCCAAGCTTTTTGCTGATGTGCACAGCAATACATTTTGCCTCGGTTTCATTTGGCAGGGCGATGTATGTGTTACTCTGAACAATTGGGTTGACAAATTTGTGCCGATAGCAGTGCACTGTGCTCTTATATACCCCATAAACATTTCCAGCTGTCCTGTATTCAATGGATGATGCCAGCCTATACAGTGCGATGGCCACGCTTTTCTCCAGTGGCAAAGGAGTCCCTACCCAAATCCTTCCTGGCGGAATATCCTCTTTTAAAAGATCTACTGTCATCTGGTATGTTCCCCTGGCACCCCAAACTAGGTTCATTGAATTGAAACAAGGATAAAATACCAACTGTTTGTAATGTGGACAGCCTCAGTGGCATCCGAGGAAGGTGCCTCGCACATATCTCTATAATCCTTCATCTCTACTGGTTTAAAGCCATGAGGATCTGCAGTGCCTGGGTCGGACTGCTGCCTTTTATATATGTCAGAGTTAATTGTGTAATTGTATTGATGAGAAGGGAGATTGGTTTCAATGCATTTGCAGCAAACGGCTTGCTCAGTGACATGTGAAAAACAACTTGGGTAAGATCAGTTAAGCAAAGTATTAAAGAACCAGATGCAAGGCACAAGTCACAGCTGAAAACGTATTCATTTTAACAAGATGTGATGAAAGTTCATTGAGTGTTTATCCCTTTGCGTGTAAACTAACCTTCCCGGTTTGGCTCGAGTGTAATAAACTAAGAGCATGTAAACCCAGCGAGGGATAGGGTCATTTGCGCTTTGACTTGAGCAAATCATCTTGAGTAAGTTAAACACTGTTAACCCCACCTTTGTTGCCAAGGGTGGCAGGTGAGGGTGAGGTTACCAGTCACAGAGCACCTCTGTTGTCACCTTGTTATTACATCGAATTGCACCCCCCCCCCCCCTTGGATGTTTTTATATTTTCTTGTTTTTAAATATTGAATCATAGCGATCATATATTTTTTTGACACTGATCAACAGAAAAAGACGCTTTCATATCAAAGTCAAAATACATTTCTACCAATTAGTCTAAATTTATATCAAATACTAAACACAAAATAATTGGTTGCATAAGTATTCATCCCCTTTAAAGCAACTCACCTAAATCATTTCTGTGCAACAAAGTGTTTTTAGAATTAGCTCAGTAAATGAAATGGAGATCACCTGTGCACAGTCAAAGTGATTTGATTAAAGTGATTATAAATACACTTACTGGTGAGTCAGTGGGAAAAACAACACCATGAAGACAAAAGAACACTTCGAGCAGATCCGCGAAAGGTTATTCATAAACATAAATCAGGGGATGGATACAAGAAAATTTCCAAGTCCTTGAATATCCCTCAGAGTGCTGTGAAGTCAATAATTAAGAAATGGTAAAAGTATGGCACAGCAGTAAATCTGCCTGGAGCAGGCCATCCTCAAAAACTGAGTGACGGTGGGTGAGATGGGAGAAACTGTGCATACAACAACTGTTGCCCGGGTTCTTCATCAGTCACAGCTTTATGGGAGTGTGGCGAGAAAGAGAAAAGCCACTATTGAAAACCAAACACTGCACATAAAAAACCAAAAACACACCATCCCCACCGTGAAGCATGATGGTGGTAGCATCAAGCTGTGGGATGCATGATGTTTCTCAGCATCAGGCCCTGGAAGGCTTGTAAAGCTAGAGGGTAAAATGAATGTTGCAAAATACTGGGAAATCCTGGAGGAAAACCTGATGCAGTCTGCCAGAAAACTGAGAAAACAGAGAAGATTTGTTTTCCAGCAAAAAAACGATCCCCAGCATTTAGCCAAAGCTACACACAAATGATTTCGAAACAAACAACGATGTTAATGTCCTGGAGTGGCCGAGTCAGTGTCCGGACCTCAGCCTAATTGAGAATCTGTGGATGGACTTGAAAAAGGCTTTGCACTCACAATCCCCACACAACCTGACAAAGCTTGGGCAGTTTTGCAAAGAAGAATGGGGAGAAATGTTTGAATGTTTTCCATGAAGCCATTTTGCTAATTTGAACCTGTGTAGTTTAAATATTGGTTTAAATGAAATTGCTCATCCAAGTGGGTAAATGTCTAAAACCAGCATTCACATCTGCTCAGCTTCATATTTCAGAAATAATTGCCTTACATCCTAAAGGGACAGAGTTAAACATTCCCCCGCAGACTCTGTTAACATTCCCTCTGTTGTGCCGTATTCGAGAGTTTTATAGAGAAGAACAGCGTTGTCTTGCCAGGAATGCCTTTGGGGATCGTGTGAGTCATCACTACCCTGAAATTACAGGGCTTTTGGCAAGGTCTCCCAGACTTTTCAAAGTATCCCTGGATGGAAGCCAAAACTGAAGTGTAAGAAATGTTTAGAACCTTAGTTCTGTTCTATATAGGATTTTCAGGAATAGGTCCATTCGATTTTTATTATTATTATTATTAGTATTATTATTAACTTTCAGTTTACAAGAAAATCTCAAGGTACTTTACACTGGAGTTCATAAAAAGAGCAAAATAGAAATACACAGTTGGACGAAACACCAGGCTAGAATGCCACATGTTAATATGACCAATGTGGGCAAGCATTTATTTGGCAAAGAATTACACACAACAAAAACATCTCAGTGTAAATATAAATTATTTAACAAATAAAATACAAATAAACAAAGCTTAAAAAAACCAAAGCCCAACCATACCAAGCCCACGCCACACACCCAGTTGCCGTGCCACACAGAGCCCTTCTGCCCCTTGAAGCCCTCCAATTCCTGATTTTTAAATGTCAACCAACCAATAATAATTTGTCGAGTGACTCTTTATGTAATGCTGGGGACTGGGGCAATCATTGCCCTCAGTACTCCCCTCAATCTCACTCACCACCAAAAAAGAAGAAATAGAAATATACCAGGAAATAACAGGATTTTAAGAATCTATGATAATGAAAACTACATAGATTTATGACTTATATTGTTACAGAAAATACTGGGATGTATGGGCGGTTGTGACAGCAGAGCACCAGTGGGTTTTGAAGAGGTTCAGAAGGAAACAGTACATGGTTTGGTCTTGTAGACCAGCATAACAGTTCTGCCGCATGTTAACCCTGTTTAAAGCAATCCATGGCTTTTGTAAAGAAACAAGTCCCATTCTTTTGTTTCTTCATATCTCATCCTATAAGCACATTTCATGAGGTGGATGAGGTAGGTAGGGTCATACATATTGATACATTTAAGCTTTACAGTTAATGGTGTTGTAGATGTTATTTTTTATTATTTTCTAAGTCACACTCTGTGTTAAGCCACCCAATTAGCCCACTGTTGTGCATTGTCAATCAAATACACTGCTGGACCCAAAAATTAAAAGCTCATTCAAGCGTTTTGACAGAATTAAGTCATTATAATACCAATTATGGTTTTTATCCTGAATACGGTAATCCAGTCAAGTTAAATAATAGCACTAGCAAAGCTATGCACCGCGATTACCTTCACCACATTGAAATAATCAGTGTGGACTAGGCTGAAACTATCATGTCCCTTTAAAAATGGAGGCGCGACGTGAAGTGGGTAGCACCATTGCCATGGTTTCAAATTTGGAACAGCATCAATCAGAGTTGTGTTGCCGAGAGCCTGCATTGACTGAGCGATCCCCAGATCACAGGAATGCCGGAGGAAAGCATCTTGGGAAGGTATTACATCTGGGTTGCCAGGGAGTCATGCGAGCTGGGCACTGGAGACCAGTGAAAGGGAGTCCGGGGCCTCAGGGCAGTGGTATGCATTTGGGCATTGGCCTAGCTCTGTCGGTTAATCGCCACGCGGGACCAGCTGGGCTTTTGAAAACAGGGCGGATCAAAGTGTGAGGGATGAGAGGGCACATCAATCAGAGGGCTAAGCTGTTTGGCCTTAATGGCTCTTCAAAATCTGTGCACTCCAGGTATCCGTGGTTCACTGCCTGAAATCTCTAAATGAAAGCTAAGGACAAACCACTTCGACTGAATAACTTATAGCTCAATAAATATATAAATAATTAATATAATAAAACATATAGCTTGTCTCTGAGGGAGAAAAAAATAAAATATATATATATACATAAAAGCAGATGTAAAAATATACCATTTATCTTAAGACCTGGTATAAAACCTTTTTAAGAAACAAACCATCCAGAAGCAAAGGCATCCGGAGTTTCCTTGAAGAATGGTAGCAAAACACGAAATGCTCTCTATTCATTTTCTGATGGCAGCCACCTGTTCTTTTTTCTGTCCTGAAAAATTTGCCCATTGCCAATAGAGGAGAAAAAAAGGATTGTGGCTGTCAAAGTTTGCAGCAATGGGTTACCCCCTATTACCTGTTGGCCTCCGGGGTCCATGTGCCCGTTGGGTTATTGGTGCTAATCGTGGCAGTCTAAGTCTTTTGATTGAAATAATAAAAGTTCCTTTTTATGATTCTCTCTGGGCTCTCCCACAAAGGAAACTCATAATTGCATGATTTGATGTGTATATTTGTTTCTTTCAAAAATCAGTTGTAAAAATGTCAAGATTTGTTCATTTTAATTACGCTAAATTGATTAATCAAAATTCTTTATGACCAACAAAAGGAAAATATGCGTGCTGACCCTAATACAGAAGAGCAATACAGAAACACTACAGCAACTAGAACTCAAATGCCCGGAAAATGTTCATATTTATATACAATAGAAAATTTTCAATATATAAAAAAAACATACCCTACCGTTCCAAATTTTGGGGTCACTTAGAAATGTTCTTGTTTTCCATGAAAACATACATGAAATTAATTCGAATAGGAAATTTTACCATGTCTGAATATATATTAATATTGACAAAGTAGCAGTTAAAGGAAAATATTGAGAAACACAAAATTTATGTGATAATAACCCGTTTAAGCAGTAATGGTCAACATTAATTGATGGTATGAAAACCTATGTATGTGTTCCTAGGCAAGAAAAAAAAAACATCACGTCCTTTGTTCTTCGTTTTTTTTATTTTATGAAGTTGCATGTTAGGTTAAAGTAAGTTAATATTCTGGAATCCTCAGGTTTGGAATTGGTGGCAATTGTTTTAAGGGGGGGGGGGGGGGGTCTCCAACAGGCACGGTGTCTGCTGGT
>JAOVYW010001808.1:1362-15796 GCA_025775045.1 Hiodon tergisus | reverse complement strand
ACTGTGTCTCAGTCTCTCCTGGTCATGTTGCTTTGGTTGACATACTACATGTATAACTGTAACGTACCTCCCAGATTCATTCCCGCCTGGAGACACTTGCGCACCCGGCATGCTGGGCAGTTTTTCCTCCGGATTTTGTCGATGATGCAGTCGTTTCTTCCCGCACACAGATAGTTGTGCTGGCCTTTGGAGAAAGCAGGTAGATCAGCATGAGGTAGACAGGGGACTGTATTGCTGAACAAGAAAGACTACAGTGTCAGGAATGAGACGTTGTAATGTCTCTAAAACTGATTGGTATGATGTGTGTTTTAACGTGGTTTCGTTCATAGTTTTTGGCACATTCTGTATTTGCGTTATAACGTGATTCTGTTTGAGTTTTTGGCATGTTCTGTATTTGTGTTATAATGTGATTTAGTTCACAGTTTTTGGCACGTGCTTTATTTATGTTATAACGTGATTTCATTCGCAGTTTGTGGCACGTGCTGTATTTATGTTATAATGTGATTTCGTTCGCAGTTTGCGGCACATGCTGTATTTGTGTAATAACGTGATTTCTCAGTTTTTGGCACGTGCTGTATTTGTGTAATAACGTGATTTCGCAGTTTTTGGCACGTGCTGTGGCATCTGGCAGGGAATAAAGCCGGTCTCCCGCTGGACGGATGTGTAATTAAGGAAAGGTGGCATGCCGTTGTTCCCAAAGCAGCGACTCAATTGGACAGTGGGCTGGCTCTGCTGTTTCAATGCAGCCAGTTGGAGGACAGTTTGTTTTAGAGTGGTTCTTAAGGGTGGACGTGACGCTGAGGGGTGTTTTTGCTTTGTCGTTTTTTTGGAGCATGTTGCTTCTGTCTCCAAAAAAAAAACAATTTTAAGGAAACCCTGAAGGCACGCAGGACATAGAAATGTCTACAGGATTTACGAGATGATTCAATTTCATGGCATTCAGATCATGGATCCGCCCACCATTCGTCTTGGTGGTTGGTTTGCCTTCTCCTACCATCTTCCACACATACAAATACAGTCCCATAAATTAGGTTGGGGCCTAGCACAAACTACATGTTTTGACACTGACAGTAGCAACATGACGATCCTTTAACTGCCTTCCAACCCTGAGAACACAGTTCAGAAGAGCTCAGCGAACTTGATCTTGTGCCTCCAACAGCAGTTTGTGACCAGTCATGCTTATCTTTTTCCTGTCAACTGAGTGTGCAGTGCGGGCAGACTTACTTTTATTCCTATAGCTGTAACACCTTATTCTCCTCAAATATTTACTACATTTATATGTAGTTCTATTTTAAAATGATATGCCCACGGATTTTTGGTTTTTATTGTTAAATCTTTTTATATATAATTTTTATATATAATATATATATATATTAATGAATCACATGATTTTCACTGTAGGCTACACAGCCCACACAGGGAAATCTGCTAATGACATGAGCTATTAAATATTTAATACAATTTCCATGCAAAATGTATGAAATCACATTATTCATGAAAATGTTTAAAAGTTAAATATATTTAAGTAATATTGAATACTACGTATTATATTAATTATTATATAGATACTGCAACTTGTTTGCTCAAACCCCAGGCCAAGACATCCACACATTTATTTAACCAGACACAAATGTCTGAAACCCCCACTAAACCAGGAGTGCTAGAACTAGCTCTCTCTCTCCTCTCCTCTGTTTAGAAAATGGCCCAGGAGCTGACAGAAGCTGCCGGAGGAGAATGAATGCAATCTCTGTCTAATGGGGTGTGTGCTGCGTTCAATGGGGTGTGTGCTGTTTTCCGGGGTGCGCGCTGTGTCTACCAGGGCGTGCGCCGTGTCTATCAGGGGTGTGCGCCGTGACTACTAGGGAGTCTACTGGGGAGCGCGTCGTGTCGACCGGGGAGCGCGTCATGTCTACCGGGGAGCGCGTCGTGTCTACCGGGGAGCGCGTCGTGTCGACCGGGGAGCGCGGCATGTCTACCGGGGAGCGCGTCGTGTCTACCGGGGAGTGCGTTGTGTCTACCGGGGAACGTGTCGTGTCTACCGTCTCTGAGTAACCACGAGAGGAGACACGGCAGCTGTAGCTCAGTCACTATTTCTGGCTCGGTCACATGACCGTTACATAAGTCGATTTTTTCTTGCTCTGAAAAACAGTAAATGGCCACACGGGAGACGTGACGGTGTCCTGCACTCCGACCAGTCGATTCAGATAATGTCCCAGCCCTCTGCCTCCAGCACTTTCTGTTTCCACGGCTCTGGTCAATTACAGTCAGAATCCATAAAACACTCACAAATAATCCATTCTACGATGCTTGAGTTCAACTCGTAAGCGTTGTTAACCATAGGGCATATTTCTTTTAAATTTGCAAAGTGTTTCTTTGAGGAAAAAAGTTTTCTGTAATACCCAAACCCTGGCAAACATGAGTTATTAAGATTTATTAATTTGTACAAAGATGGGACTGGGGGGGGGGGGGGGGGTATACAAACAGAGCCACTGTTAAATTAAAACAGTAATCCTTTGATCTCAAAATTTGTAATGTGAAATGAAATTGAATAAACAAATTGACTGATTTGCCACGCCTACAGGCGGGTTCCGAAATAGAAAGTGATCCACTTTTAACCAATAGTGTTACATTCCAGCAATCAATAGGAAAAAGAACTACACTCGGCGAGCTTAACTGAATAAAAGGGCTTTCAGGAGACGACACGGTTCTGGGACACGGTTAGCCAATACTTTGGCCTTGATCTCACATATCTCAAACAAAAGCTACATTTAAAGCATCTATTGGCAAATCTTGTCATGAATTCATCCCTTTGAATGGTTAATTGAACTGATGCAATAAATACAAAAATCCAGCATATTCACTGACTTGCATGAATGAGGACACATTGAAAACTGTTTTGCAGCTGTTATTGTAAACACCCACACCATATTAGACAAAAATTTAGACTATAACTTTGTTGTTATCTCTTTAACTTTAGCTTTAAATAGCAGACATTTTACCCTCGAGTCAGGGTTTGTGAGAAAACCATGAGCAGCTTGACAATTGACAGCAAGCACAAAGACAAGACTTTAACAATGACTTGACTGTTTTATCACTGGGAAATGTGTCACCTGAAACTCTTTGGCTTAACATGATGCATTAAAGATCACCGGTGTTTAATTTGTATCCGTGGAATTCCGATGTCCTGATGCAACCAATTAAATTAAATTCTACATAATTAAGCACAGTTTTTTGTTGTTTTTTCATTTGAAAGGTGACTCCTCCACAAATAGCAGGCTGAATGGTCATTTCTGCACTGCTCGCGATCTCTGAACCTGGGAAATAAACTGCAACCCAACAATGACTCACACCGAGCACATCAGACCCTTTGTGTCTTATTTGGTTATACACAAAATAGGTTAAGGCTTTGGGTCAAAGAACAAAGTTATCAGCTAGCGAGTGGAGATGATGGCAGATAATGGAAGCTTTTGTGCATAGGGGCTGGGCTGGCCTTGTCACCTGGGTCCGCTGAGGGCATCGGCCTGGGAATACCCACCTCCCTGCTGTTTTTGTAGCCGTCAAGCAAGCAAAAAAAAACAGGTAGCCTCTTTATTTATATTTTTCAGAAAACTCCAAAATTCTCTCTCTCACCAAATTAGCAGGGTCAACAAGCATTCATAACCCAAAAGATTACCATTCGTACGCACTTTGTGTGATAAAAAAACAAAAAAACATTTCATGTCAGGGGTGAAAAATGTATAATGAGTCCTCTTTTCATTTTCTGCTCTCCCCCATTATCGGGACTCAAACCAATCGCACCTTACCAAACAACTCAACACGAGCAAACATTCCTGTTGGGCTCTCCGCTCTCCTCTCTGTGCTGACTCATCTCCGCAATAGGCAGAGCCCTCAGCTCCTACAGCTGCTGCCCGGAGGTTAGCTGAGGTAACCCAGCCGGTTACTGTACAACCTGGAGAGTATAAATAGGCTCCCTCCTCTCGGGGGATGTGTCGCGACACTGCTGCTGCCGTGGCTGCTGTCAGGGGTTAGACAAACGGGAGCCCGTGTCTGAGCACTCGCGCTGGCTTCTGTGGCAACACTGAGACGATGGAAAGAACAGATGCGCCAATTTAAAACACACTCTAAACGGTGCATTTACACGTCTCCGAACTTCATCAACACGTCCATCATGCTCAGTTTAATCTAAATCTGTTTACCTCCATAGTGAATGTACATTAGACTACATTAGACTGTATGGGGCAAAACTAGCCTTCATTTCCTTAAACTGAAAATACTTTACACACTTAGTACATCCGAAATTAATCAGGTAGAACTGTTACCATATCAACAAAATTCTATATAATTAACAAACTTGAAAGAAGACATTATATGCTTTTGTCCATGAGCTGTAGCTTTCGCTCTGAAACATACATTTTCCAGACCTATTCTTACATAAAGCTGGCAGGTCAATGAAGCCATAACTGACAGCTTGCTCTGTTTGCATTCTGTAAGGATTTCCCTCTGAGGAGGAATTACAAAACAATTTTACATGAGAAGATTATAGGGAGCGGAAAAGCTGATTATGGAGGTAGGGAGGAAAATCTGGAAGGGAATGGGACATGGCTCCAGCAGAATTTCGGAGTGACAGGGTCTCAGGCTTGGCACCAGGCTACACCCACCTGTCTGCATACGGCACATCGTTAGTGTGCTTTAAATGTGTGTCATGCGCGTGCCTATACAGTGGGGAAACCGCAGCAAAAAGATTCATATTTTTAAAGTTCTCTGCATCAGTTACATGTCATGTAATCATGACAACGTGTTAAAGGTGGTCAGTGGTCAGTGGTCACTGACCGGTGTTCATTTGATGGAAGCCTACATCACAAACGGCTTATAGTGAAACTGTTCGTCTCTGAGCTTCTTCATTTAGTACGTCTTTATCTCACCAGTAGGCACTGATGACACGAAAGGTCAAAGGTGAGGACAGAGATGGTGAGAGGCGGCAAAAAGCCTGTTCTTTAGAAATGGTTTTAAGCGTGACTTTTCTGCGACCTACATATCTTCATACATTTGGCAGGCACAGACAGTGATGACAGTGTTGTTAAATTCACAAATTTAATGTCACTTCATAAAAGTGTTGGGTTAAAGACAAACGCCGGCACTGAATCAAGGCTTTTGTCCAACTGCTCTGTCAGCAATATGTGGTCGAACCAGGTGATAGAACTGAACCAGGCTGCTTAAATGATGATAGGAGTCTGGGTAGCTAGCACTAAAAGACCCCTTCCTTTCGCTTCAATTCACATTCACTGATATATGAATTGTAAAAGGGTAGAATTGCTATAATTGGGTCAATAGAGAACAGGTTAGTAAAGCCTTACAAAGTACAATAATGGTACTGGGTGGGGATGCAAAACCATTTCCATTAAAATGTTGTGTGTGAACTGCTAGGATAAAATAATAATAAAACTGTCTGGCACAGGATATCTGTATAGAGAGCTTTTTTACGGCTCTCCCTCTCTGCCAGAGTTTCAGCTGTGTTCATTCCATAGAGCCTGATGCCTTACCAGAATGCTGATGAAGGCTTTTCCACAGAGTCTCGTAACCTAGCAACTTTCAATTATGAAGGGTACCAACTACTATGCACACGTCTCCACTCAGAGACCCAGTCCGAAACTTCTCCATGATCAATATCAGATATAATGCCAAGCCGTTTTATGGGAAATAAATGTTTTGTGTAAAAAAAACTCATGAATGAATGCATGAATACAAGCCAGATGTCGTACATTTTGGGAATGCACCCTATGTGCAGATTTTCAGGATTATATTTTTGTTGTTGTTAATTTAACAGTGACCAATGCCCCGTCGTTGTGTTGTGTGTAATTCATTGTTGGGTCGTAGTTTACTTCCCAGGTTCAGAGATCGCAAGCAGTGCGGTAACTACCATTAAGTCTGCTTTTTGTGAAGGAGTTACCTTTCTGTTTCATGGCAACATAACAGGGGGTAGACCAAAAAGTAACATCAAACAATATGTGAATATTTATGAACTAATTAAGTGTTGGGCCACCCATTGCCTAAGTTGGTACTTATTGAAACTGTGGTACACGTTTTGAAGGCCAAGGCAGGTGTTTGACTTCATCCTGGGGTTCACGCAACCGCTCTTGAACCTGTTTAGCAGTGTGTATTGGAACATTATCGCCTAGGAGTATCGGAACATAACAAGCCCCTACCTTGCACACAGACTGTTCGCCTGTTATTTCTGGAGGCCGCGACACTAGTTCTTAACAACCCCCTGCTCAGACTCGCACATCTACAAGGTGTTGCACGCTGTAGCTAGAAAACTTCTGAGCTGTTTATCATTGTTTGTCAGGAGTGATAATTGTCTGAGTTCCTTTTCACTAAACACATAAAGTTATGTAATCGTGTGAAACTGTTAGGGCTAAGTGTTCACAATCTCACGCAGCTGTATTCCAAACACAAGTTAAACAAGCTAATGCTAAACAAACGTTTGTTTTCAACACAGCAGCTTTATGGGATATTTCTCTCGCTCATTTGGTCCTGTCAGTGCATCTCGCCGAATCTCCCAGACCCTGCCCCACAGCGCCATGCGCCCAGCCCTGTGAACAAGGTGAGTTAATGTAGCTGAAGCACGGATGGCCTACCCTCTATAGCTCTTTTGAAGAAGACCTTACAGCTGCCACACGTAACGACCCCGTAATGGCATCCAGAGGCTTCATCTCCGCACACCAAACACACTTTGGCCGAGGAAGAGCCAGAGGACGAGTTTCTTAATGAGCTGAAAATTAAGGAGAAGGAGAGAAGTTAAAAGTTTTCACACCACAAAACGACAACTAAGTAATACAAAAAATGTATTCCAGAAAAACACTCATGTGTTTAACATCATGGAGTCCACGAGAGTCTCAGGTGTAAGAGGATTGCGTGGCACTGGCTGTTTAACGTGTGTTTCATGATCACACTGGCACCGCAGGCCCAGCAGAGAAGAAAGTCTAAATTTGATTTAGCCTTAGTAGTCTCGCCAGTACAAGACAAACACAACTCAAGCAGACAATTTAAAAAAACATCTTGTGCAGAACATCCTCGCGACCAAAGGACATCAAAACAGCAGATCCAGGCACAGCAGGTGCTCCAAACACTACACAACGATAGAGGCTGGGACACTCAAAGGAGTGACAGAAGCGAGAGCTTTAGAGAGAGAAGTGGTTGCCGTGATGCACTCACTCAAAGGCTGTCAGCAGAAATGCAAAGCCACATCCTAGCGGCCGGACATCCTAGCGGCAGGACAGCCTAGCGGTAGGACAGCCTAGCGGTAGGACAGCCTAGCGGCAGGACATCCTAGCGAGAACAATCACAGTTTTGTGCATTTCACCAGCTGCGGCAGCTAACCAGAGGCTCTTAAAACACCCAAGGCCATTGTCAAAGTACACGGGCAGCTTGTAAATGTTTTTCCTTGCCTGTCTTTCTCCCCTAATACTTTGTGTCAATAACAGTAGCGTCCATGACTTCACCTACAATGCATTAAGTAACCATAAGTATGCTTGGTATAAACACAAGTATAACTAGTTGATAGCCCTTTGTTCATGACAGGGATGGAATTCTGTTTAAACGGATTCACAGGATCTTTCTATCAGTAAAAAACATCAACTGTGCAAAAAACTGCGTACCCTCAAAGACCGAGAACGATAACGCAACAGCAATATCCTGTCAGCTCCACACCCTCCATATGAGATATCAACAAAAGAAAAGTAACCATGCACTCCAAATAGTTTCTGCTGATTCAGCAGACATGAGACTGAAACCTGACATACTTTCAGCAGAACTTACACAAGGGCAGACTTCAAAAAGGCTGAAAGTGACCTCTTAAATAGATGCGTCTAGAATAATTTATTTGGAATCCAACCCACCCCCACATCTCTCTGTATACCTGGTTAAAACAAAATACTCACACCACATTTAAACTGCTGTTAAAAACACATGTTTACATTTTATAATGGTTTTGGAATTCTTTCCCTTTTTTTTACATTCCCATGTGGCAACTTTGTACAGGCAACAGTATAAAATAATACACTGAATTATACTAAATTTCTCACTTAAACGTTTATGGTAACAGCTTACAGCTTACATAGAATTTAATAAAACATGGTCATATTAGGAAAATAAGAAGTTTCATAAGCATTTAACTAGTTTAATTTTAAAAAAATGATTAGCAGACTCTCTTTATTTGCAAACACTCATAACCTTAAATAGCAAGTAATAGCCAGAGCATTAGACAGCAGAGAGGGAATTGTGTATGGCACCTGCATTAAATAGCAGAGTGAGAATTGTGTATGATGTCCAGTATTAAACAGCAGAGAGGGAATTGTGTATTGTGTCCTGCATTAAACAGCAGAGAGGGAATTGTGTATGGTGTCCTGCATTAAACAGCAGAGAGGGAATTGTGTATTGTGTCCAGTATTAAACAGCAGAGAGGGAATTGTGCATGGTGTCCTGCATTAAACATCAGAGAGGGAATTGTGTATGGTGTCCTGCATTAAACATCAGAGAGGGAATTGTGTGTATGGTGTCCTACGTCCCAAACTGCTAACTGGCTTTCAGTGCTAGTCTTGTACCTGCAACATAACTCACAAAAAACCGACATCACAACTGAGTTATCGATCTTCACCTAGGGTGGGGCTGAGATGGCTGTCATTGTTTTGTCAGCTACCCATGATGAATTGTAAGCTTGCAAAATGACTCATTACGAAGGCTAAGTGAAGATGACTACAGAGGATGTTGTTGAAAGTGAACTGGTGAAAACATCACTGTTTATAGTTTCTCTATGACTGACTTATTTAGCAGAAAGCACCTTTTCATAGGCCTGTACTCAGAGATTTGAATGCACACGGTTATGGATGCCCTGCTTTGATGGGAACAATAAGCCCTTAACATGGGTTATGATCATGTAAATCTAAAGCATCGTTTGAATGTTTCCATTGGATCTACATGACTCAAACTTTCCTTGAGAGTTACTGGTGGCACTCTTTCAACCAAACACACGCACCTCAGTTATCACCATAGGCTGATTCAGATTCCGTGCGGAGGCAGTGCTGTCCAAGACACAATACAGTTTTCAGGGATTATACACTCACAGCAGAGTACAGGAATCTCTCGAGCCCGCTCACACAGTAGGGTACAGGAATCTCTCAAGCCCGCTCACACAGTAGGGTACAGGAATCTCTCAAGCCCGCTCACACCGGGGTACAGGAATTTCTCAGGCCTGCTCACAGTAGGGTACAGGAATCTCTCAGGCCTGTTCACACTACGGTAGAGGAATCTCTCAGGCCCGCTCACATTAGGGTACAGGAATCTCTCAGGCCTGTTCACAGTAGGGTACATGAATCTCTTAGGCCCGCTCACACTAGGGTACAGGAATATTCTCAGGCCTGCACACAGTAGGGTACAGGAATATCTTAGACCAGCTCACACTAGGGTACAGGAATCTCTCAGGCCTGTTCACAGTAGGGTACAGGAATCTCTCAGGCCTGTTCACAGTAGGGTACAGGAATCTCTCAGGCCCGCTCACAGTAGGGTACAGGAATCTCTCAGGCCCGCTCACACTAGGGTACTGGAATCTCTCAGGCCCGTTCACACTAGGGTACTGGAATCTCTTAGGCCCATTCACACTAGGGTACAGGAGGCTCTTAGGACTGCTTACAGACATGACATAAAAACTACATTCAGTGAGTGTTCAAATTAAGCCCATATTTGAAGTTCTAAATAAGTCTACAGCAAGGAGCAGTTGCAAAATTGGTTAAATTAATTTGTTGAGAATATACAGAGATTAATTTTGGTTTTGGAAGGAAAAAAAAGACGATAGCTAATACCTAATAATATATTTACTTCATGCATCTCAACAACTGACAGTATTGATGTTGGTTTTTCTTCTGGTTCTTCACACTCTTTTCAGTGGTGACCCAAGCAATGGTTCGCAGTGTTAATTCAGCCATACAAACACAGGCCTAAACACTGGAGGCTTTGTAAAAAGGAACAGTCACCTCTGAGACGTGTTCAGATGAAATCATCATGTTTCCTTCAATATGTTGATTTTGCAGTCACAAACATTACAGGTTCATTGATTTAAAAAATTATTATTTATTGCAGCGTTGAGCTACAAGAATTCAAAGCGTGCACAGAATTGTGAATAATTCAACTGAGTATTGTACCCTGTTAAAAAGTTAATTATTAAAATTGTCTGAATAGACTGTGCATAGGTGCTATCATTTACTGTATTAATATAATTTTTTATAATATCTGTGTTCATACAATGTGTGTACAAGGGTAATTTCCCCATCATTATTTAGCTTGAATTTTGCTCTTTAAAATTCCATTAAAACACAGCCAGCAGTTAGAATACCAACTTTCTGACACAGTGAGATGAATGGACACACCCCAGCGTTTCACGATTAACAGTGACGAATATAAAAAAATGTAATTCCAGGTAAGTGGCTAATTGCAAGAAAACATAACTGAAAGGTTGTGGTTCCCATAGCAAGTGGAAGTTGACAGGGAGAGCAGAGGTGGATGACTTTTTTGAGCTTTTGAGAGTAATAAAATGGGAAAGATGGACACTGTTGATTACAAAGGTCAGTAACTACAGAATAGGAAAATACATCTCACAGGTGTAATGTATATCCTACACAACAGATAAAAAGGAAGAAAGTCAGCACGGTTTTATACCAGAGAAATATAAGGGATATTTCACCCTGCTGTTTGCAGACAGAGTTCACCTCTGCAGCAGAAATCAATGACCCACAAGATTCCACTGCTGAATTTGATATCTGGCCAATGTTTGATAGCACAAACTGATATCAAAGAAGGTTAATAAGGGGAGGTAAGATATTAAGTAATATCACGGTAATGCAGATTTTGTTACTGTCTAAACACTAAGTACACAGATAATAAAACAAGAGAAGCATTAGCCAACAGAACTTGCACTTCAATGTTAATGAATGCACACTGAGCCAGCTGTTACAGAGTAAGTTTGAGTTTCAGCTTGTTTCACGTTTCAGGTTGTACAGTAAACATGGGGATTAAATAAGATATCGGGAGTGTACTCCAAACTGTTCATATTCGGAATGCTGCACGACTGCCAGAGGAATGTGGTGTCAGCGTCCATGTGATGGGAACAGGGGAAAAACGGGAATCACCCGGTGTGGCTCTGGTCGAGCGTGGGTCTGGGCCTGAGGGTGGTGTCAGCGTCCATGTGATGTGAGCAAGGAGAAACTGGAATCACCCGGTGTAGCTCTGGTCGAGCATGGGTCTGGGCCTGAGGTTAGCCTCCAAGGCTTCAGTCTGCCCACTGGATGTAAGGGACCAGAGCTGCCAGTCTGGGCCCGGCGTTTCTCCAACACCGATTAAAGCCAATCTGGTTTACATTCCAGTTCAAATAAGGAGAAAGGGGGGTGCCGCTGTCTGATGCCGGGGGAGGGGGGGGGGTGTCACTCACGCTTGGACTGCAAACGACAAACAGCATGACAGAAATCATTTCTTAAAAATCGACCGTGTTTGGTTACTTTCAAAGTGTGAGAAGACTGCAGAGATTAAGAGCATGGGTCGTCTGTGTTACTCTGTATCAGGAAAAAAGAAGGTATTGGCTCTAACACAAAACTGTGGTCTGCTACAGTAGGCCTCAGCATAGAACATAAACGCACGCCTAAACTCATGGGTCAAATCCCACATGACATACAGCTGAAGCTCAATTCAACCAGAAAAAATATAAATCAATAAATTACACAATTTATAAAAAGCCAGAATCCGAAAAAATACTCATTAACCCAAAACACACAGAGTCACGGTGATGGGCCCAGTCCGTGCAATGAATCCACGTTGCATTCCACACAATTTCATTGATAACAAAATGGAAAAAAGATTCCACATGATTTTCATGCCAAGTTTACCTTACCTTGCGCACTAAGTAGCTCTGAGCGGCACACATAGATATATGCTATTAAGGCAATAAGAAACGAGAGGCTTTGTGCAATTGTGATCATTTACATGGCTGTGACTTGGCCGTTGACTCACAACTATATTTTTGCATTAAGATTACAGGAAATGGGATGAAATTTAACAAAACAACGGTTACTATACTGTAAACGATGTGTGCTATTATCTCACAGCAGCACGACTAGAACGCAAACTGATGAATGAGGGACCGTCCGTTTTATAATTTGTGTTTTTGTTTTGGTTGACAAATAGAGAAATTACAAAAAAACGTTACGCAAAAATGCCTGAAATATGGCATTTCTTCTGAAACTTCATTAACAATAAGGCATCTAATTTTGAAACATGTTTATTTACTTTCAGTCAACCTTTTGTTAAAAACGTAACAAAATGTAAAAGGTGGCCAAATCAAATTACATAAATGTTTAGGGAGAAAACCAACATAAAGTTTGCAGCCATTAAAAAAAAAATGACAGCTTTTTTATGCAAGAGAATAAGTATATGAAATCCTGTGTATATCCAGTATATGAATTATGTATTGCGGATTGACTCCACTGTTAATCGATTTTCCAAAAAAATCAATCCAATAGTTTCACACACGCACTATATCTGACCGTCGCTGCTGGAGATGTGGCTGTATTTGAGCCAATCAAATTCGCCAAAGTATAATTAACAATTATAAATAACAATCAACAAATCACACAATAATATAAAACACATCTAAAGATGAAGTGGCCTTTCTCGCAGAGCAACTTAATTCTTAAAAAGCTGCTGTTCATTCCGGTGTGGGTGGGAGCAGACGTATTCGAATAGGCTTGCTGAAGTATTCAATCGATTAAACAGCTCTACCAGCTCGGTGTAACTGACTCTATTGTTCAACCGAGGCTGCGAACTTAACATGCCTTCAACAAGAAAACCAACATCGATAATAAATAGGAACACGCAAATACGCACTCACACACTCATAGAAAAACAGTACAAAAACATCACAACAACTTCCACAGAGCAACCAACTCATTGTCAGCTTCAAGGTAGGGGCACGATTTTGTCAAACACCCAGTGGAATTTCTCTACACTGCATGCAGCCTCTGTTATAATAGGAGCTGACTTGCATTTCAATATAGAGTATTTATATAACATGTTCTTATGTCTCTGGAAAGCCAAAAGGGAAGAATAAACAGAGGAACAGGCAAGGGGGTTATGCAACTATTAGCAGGACTCTAACTATTACCTCTGCACACACTCACAATCTCCCATACCAAGTGTGAGCCAGAGTCCTGAATTAAACACAGCAGAGAGCGGAATAGTTCTGCTTTCTTTTCAGAAGGGGAAGGTGACCCTCGACAGGGGCCGTTTGAAAAGCTCCTGAATAAACAATAAATCATATGCCTTCCACCAAGGTTTGGATTTCAGTCTGGTCTCCTGTGGAGACCATTTAAGTGCATTCTCTATTATGTGTAGTCGTGTTTTTGAACATGTGTATGAGAAAACTGCACAGGGTCATCAACTGGAACACTTAAAATAGTTCCAAATCAGTGCATCATTCAGAGTTTATTTAAATAATGTATGGATAAAGAATAAATGACCATAATTTACCAGACATCCTTATCATTGGGGCCATGCATGGAGGAAGTTTTATCAATTTACACTGCTGAAGTAGTTCAGGTTTAATACCTAGCTCAGGAATGGTCTGGGACTCAAACCTGCAACCTTCTGATCTTAAATACTGTGCCCAAATCAGCGCCAGGAGCAAAGATCTCCATTTCGGAGGTCTATTGTCTTCCTTGACATGTTATTTATAAATCTCTGAGAAATGAAATTCTGCACCGTGACTCAGAATATAATGAATATGGGCGTAGTGCGTTCCAGAGGGCCATAGGTTAATTAACGCATCGCGCACACGCTGTGTCACGTCAGGATGTCTGGCGACTGCATGGGTCACATCGCGTGCCACCTGTGCCACGCCAGGATGTCTGACGATGACATGGGGGAAACAGGCCTTTTTGACAAGACAGCATTCCGCAGAAGAACAAAAACTGTAATCTCTGCAAATACCGCGCTATAGCACTCTTCATGTTTATGTCAGGACAGATTCACCTGTGACTTTTGCGTTTGGCTAATCTCCTTTGGATTGTCTACTTAGTCACGGCATGTGTATACCGGTTAATCAGCACCACGTCAGCATGGATCAGCTGTCTCTGTAGCCGCGGTGGGGCATGAGCTGGACCTTCCTGAATTTAATGGTGTTGTCGGCCAATCGCACAAACGATCCTGGCGACACTGGACATGTTCCTGCCATCAGCCTTCCAATGGCCTCCTGCCTTACTGTGTTGGTGTGCAGACCCTATTAGTGCAGGTTTCCCCACCTTTTAGTACCCAGGTTCACATGTCACAGTCCCAGTGGAGGTTCCCCTAGCTTTTAGTACCCAGGTTCACGTGTCACAGTCCCAGTGCAGGTTTCCCC
>JAOVYW010001807.1:0-15798 GCA_025775045.1 Hiodon tergisus | reverse complement strand
CCCCCCCCCCCCCCCCCCCCCCCCCCCCCCCCCCCCCCCCCCCCCCCCCCCCCCCCCCGTGAGGTGTACGTAGAGAGTAGGAGAAAGTGCAGAGAGGAGAGTGTTGAGATCGGATAGCGAAAAGAGTAAAACAGTAAAGAAGAGAGCTGGTAGAGGAAGAAAGGGGGCGTTGGTTGCTTGTTTTGAAGAGGCCTCCGCCCATAGGGACTGTGTGTGCTCCGAATAAAAATAAATAATGCCATTCGCAGACACGGTCAAAGAGTGTCCGGACTGTCATTCCAACTACCATCCTAAAGAAAATCAGTAAATCCTTCGGGACTTACCGCGGACGCTACAGAATTAATTATTAATTAGGTATCATTTTTTTCTTTTCAATCACCAATTGTTTATAATTTTTTCTCCACTATTTAGAATCGCCAGTTGTTTTAATGCAATTGCAACATACTGAAATAGGCTACTGAAATTCATCCCAAGCTCTGCACAAAATGTTAAAGAAAATTAACATAAAGTAACAACTACTGCCCTCTAGGGGATACTCAACCCGGAATTTAGAATTAGAAAGTCCGACTCAAAAAACCGATATTAAATAGTCATAAATGCAATTAGCAGATTTCCAGAACTTTGATTCAGTTACAATCAGTATCGCACAGAATTATGGAAGACTGTAATCAACTACAGTAAAAAAATTTATAAACACTGATCCAAGATTTCAATTAGTAAGATAAGCATAAATCTTGCAATGGTAGGAAACATTTTCTACATGGGAAGCAGGGGGAAAAAATCAGGCTACAGAGAAAATAAACAAGACACTATCTCTTTAACAGAAAAAGATCATGATGAACAACAAAAAAAATCCTAATCATAGCTCAAAACATTAATAAAACACCAAATATTTGACAAATCTAAGGCAGTTGTGTGCAAGCTCTAATAAAAAGCCAGTAATAATGCAGCCAATTCCATCAACAGATATAGATTTAAAGGTGGTGTTCATTACCTTAACATACTTCTGTTTTTAATAAAACCTTATCCTTTTCTCTACAATATAGCAAGATCAAGGTGAGATATTCAGAAATTACACAGAAATACAGAACAATACAGTTCAGAATTGTAAGAACTGAACATCATGTTCCAATACATCCTAGCTTAATTGAATGTCAACCAACTCTGGTCTGTTTTTATTACTGGTTCTCTTTGCTTTTAAAGAACACTTCAAAAATAAAACCGAATTAAGTTCACTGGGTTTAAATCTTTCACTCCTGGGAAGAAATGATGATGCTTGAATATTAGACATAGGTGGCTATGGCAAATGTTGCCCCTTCTATTGTTAAATTAAAATCCGTGAGATCAGGACAATCCCATTAAATTTCCCTGGGTTGTAAACCATTAATGACAAAACCAAAATAGTAGAATCGTTAGTCTGGCCTGGTCATCATCATCCCTGTAAAAACTCAGTAGTGGTCACACATTAGGTCACCACTGACCATAGGCGTTCATACTCTCTGATCTCACATACAGGTTTTTTCTTGGACTGGGGAGACACGATAATCTACAACGTAGTTGCCTGGATAAAATGAGGGCTTCAGCAAGAGAGCGGCAAATTAACACTGGCTGTCATCAAAACAGAAATAAACATGCATTTGTTTGTCCACTTGTAGTTTTATTAACCTTTGAAAACCTCTTTTTACTATTTTCCTTTTATCAAAATATATTTCTGGAAGTGGAATCAAAAACTGGATTTTAAAAGTAGAAAAGAGAAGATATAGTAAAATAGCAGAAAATCATTTTAGGCAAAGGAGACAGTAAATACAATGTTTGAATACATGATTACTGTTGACAAATACAAGTACAGCTTTATATTTGGTCCAAAGCAGTCGTCAGGGTCATGCACTTATTTTGCCGTCATCATTTGCACAAACTCTGAAAGAAAACAAAGTCAATTTGGGTTAAGACAGTACTGAAGAAAACTTGTAGGCAATTTCTCTGACACTCATATTATTACACATTACAGTGCTAAGGAAACACGCTAGAGATGCTTATATTCGACTCATTTACAGATTCTTCCATTATCATCATCACTAGAAGTGACTGAAATCACATTAAAGACAAAACATCTGTGGCCATTTAATCTCTACTATTAAGAAATGTTTCAAAAAGAGTAATTGGATTACTTTTAAACCCATAAACCTTTTAGGACCAAACACAGAATTTACCTTCGTCACAACAATGATAGCTGGGTCTCATCACAAAAAATGAGACTGAACTCAAACATTTGATCACAACAATAACGATGCTGCGGCAGTGACTTCTGACCTACTTTTATAAACGGTGGTAATAAATGGGGAAGCTGGATCTCACACTTGCCTTGTCTGTAATAATTTTACACATTCATAGAGCCAATTTACCAACAAAAACCTACCCCCGTTCTAGAGGATCTAAAACATGTTAATCAAAGACACGGACTAACGTAACCTGTTTTGATCGCATGTCAAAGGCAACAAGTTAACAAATAACACCGCACGTACCTCACGTATGCTTGATTTTACATATAAATGACTTGTTTAGCCATGGGCCTTAAAGTTGTCCTGACACCCATCCAATATCGAGGCTGCACTATACCTACATTTAGCAAAATAAAGCAATCTAGCCAGTGCTACAAGCTTGCCAATTTTGTCACATTACCTTATTCATATACACCAACAGTTAAAGTCAGCACTGAGATTATGATATTCATGTTTCTGCTAATAAAAAAAAACTAAATCTTTCTTAAAAAAATACAAATTCACCATAGAAACACAGCTAAACTGCAATAAAAATACCTGTGTAAAAAGTAAATATGAAATAGTGAAATTGCTAATTGAACACCTCTCTCACAACACAAGAACATATTGTTTCCAAATGTTAGTACCACTGACCTTCATAGTTGACCTGTCCATCTCCATCGATGTCAGCCTCTCGGATCATCTCATCCACCTCCTCATCCGTCAACTTCTCCCCCAAATTTGTCATCACGTGACGCAGCTCAGCAGCGCTGATATAGCCATTGCCATCCTAACACATTTACACACACGCAGTGTTGTCACCAACAGACAAGAGTTTCAGATTGAAGTCAGCTGGACCATGGCAACCTGGGCCCATTTTCAGCACAGGTTAGATCAGCTGTGGTGTCATGCTCTGTGACCTGACACGTCTCATGCATGGAGGTACAAGCAACCTCAACATTTTCCATCAATTGTTCTCACAGCAAAAAAAAATTATTTAGAGTACCATTTTAAATTTTGAGAGAGCATATTTAACTGTTAGTATCAACCTCCACCATCTAACTACCTTGTCAAAGACTCTGAAGGCCTCCCTGATCTCTTCCTCACTGTCCGTATCCTTCATCTTCCTTGCCATCATGGTCAGGAATTCTGGAAAGTCGATCGTCCCATTTCCTGTGCATTGAGACACATACAGAAAGACACATTCCCAACCAGTCCCACAATATAAAACAACCTGCCCCTATTCCCAATTCTGCCAATTCCGTGAGTCTATTGGAGCGAGCTTCCCTCACCATCAGCGTCAACTTCATTGATCATGTCCTGCAGCTCGGCCTCAGTGGGATTCTGGCCAAGGGACCGCATGACGGTCCCCAGTTCTTTGGTGGTGATGGTTCCGTCGCCATCCTTGTCGAAGAGAGAAAATGCCTCCTTGAACTCTGAGCACAGAAAATGTCTCATTAATGACACGTTTTCATTAAACAAGCTGTCCCAGTTAACCACATCTCTATTTGCCAAAACTGAATTACTTTCAACACCCCTGTGCCATCAGGTTCATGCAAATCTGCCGCTAGACTGGTCTCCTCTCTGCACCTTTGCACGCATACCACACCCCTTTTTACTTCCTTCCACTGCCTCCCAGATCCACTTCAAGACTTCAGACCTGGCATATCAGCCCCTTCACCCATCTACCTCCCCCTACACAGCTGGTTTTGTGCTTTGATACTCTTCAGGTGGCCAGGTATCCATCCGCCTATCAGGTCCAGCAAGGAGAGCAAGTCAGCAAGGCAGGCTCTCAAAGCCTATATCCCCGACCCCCCCTAGTGGGGGAATGAGCCTCCCATAAGTCTTTGTACAGCAAGATTTTCAGCTTCTGCATGGTCTTGAAGATCCACCACTTCAGTTTCCATCGAGCACAAATTAATCTATAGTGTCTTATGGAACGCAAAAAGTATTTAAGCTACTATGTTATGAGCCATTTTCTTGAGATTTATTGTGAGGAATAACTTGGTTCTCTTGCCTTGAATGTGCTTTAACTTTACACAGAGAGGGCATCATCTAAAGGATGAAATAATCACTGAAAATGAACGCATACATTTATAAGATTTCTAACTGAAACTTGAAATTCCCTTAAGACCCTATGAAAACTTTAAAAATATTTTTGACTGAACATACCAAGATGCTTGTAAATGAGTATCATAAAGAAATAAACAATAATTACAATACAGTTAAGATGACTAGGTTAGGAAGGGTAGCATCAACCAGAAAAATAGCTTCAAATGTTAACTTGAAATACTCACCAGCAATCTGTTCCTCCGTCAGTTGATCTGCCTGCATAATTAAAAAGATTGTGACATAAATATTAGAAAACGTCAGCAGTGTAATTCACGGCGAGACAGATGAAGAGAGGGTGCCTCCTCCTTCAGGCACACTAACGTGATGAACAGTAATAGTATCTGCAGTTCTCACTTCAAGAAAATCAGTAAATGCCCCGCCAGTATCAGTGATGCAGCACTGACAATCTAGACAACCAGAATAAGAAAATTCCTCCGGAAACGTCTCACGAGAGCGTTTAAGCGGAGTAAGCTAAATGTCCACCGCCGTGATTATCGTGAGGGAAGTTGTCAAAACTACGTTAATTCAAAATGAACTACGCATTAATATAAGGAGCGTCTGAGCTGTTTATTTTCCCATGTCACTGCAGTACTACAGTCAGTGACCCACTGAAATGAAAGATCATAAATAATGTGTACACGCGGGATTTTCTAGTGGACTATTGAAACTAAGAGGCCTTTTAAACAATTACCTCCAAAACTGCTAATACTACGCATTACGTACACTTTAGTTACAGTGACAATAGCCAATAATCAATTAATGAATTACGCAAAACAATATCAAAAACAAAGACATCTAACTACAGTCAAATAGCTTTGAAGATTTTCAGGTTTTGTTAAGTTAATAAATAGCACGTAATTTGCTACACTGTTGCCGGTCAACTATTTTTTTCTACTAAAAAGATAATTAAATGGGTGAGCTAACGAGTAACAGTAGTTTAATTTTAAGTAAATAAAGGCTAAGTCTCACATAAGTTTACGACAAGTAGCAAACAAGTCAACGTACAATAGTGCTGGCAAGATATCTACCATGAAGTAACGCTACTGATTTCACCGCAATATCAACCCACAATAACGTATTTTGTACCAATCGGTATTTACCATGCTTATTTCTTGGACAATATATATCGTTCCGGAAAATAAGACGTATGCACTATATAGGTGTCTTGCTTGCAACTCTTTCTCCCACGCGTCGCAAACTAAACTGCCAATGGGTTCTACGGCAACAAGCTTGACGTAGCACCCGCGAAAAACTCCTCCGTCACCGTTGTTTAACCGCTCAAAACTACAAAACTCGCGGCACAAATTTAATTTGAGTAGGATGGACGCCGCTATTGAAAAGGGGGTGGTATAGCAATTTATTGTTTCGATTCTGGTTATTTAAATGTAACACTTTCTATGAAATACGTGCATAATATCATAACGTCAACATATTTTATTTCTGTAAACTAACAAACGTATTGCAATTTTGTCATGCATTTATGTTAACTTAACAGTAAACTTCACTCGACCGGTCCATAAGACAGGGATAGGCACAAAACAATATTTAACGCAAAATGGAGCGCCCCAGCTGACCCAAAAAGAACCACTTGATTGGCCAGCGGCCCCCTGCAATGCGTCAATGCAGCAGTCGCTGAAGCAGGAAGAAGCTTGTTTGCCAGGAGCTTTTTTCTTTTACTTTTTTGGAAACCGCTCCCGGTGGACATGACGCCTTAGTAACAGTAACAAACTAATCAAAGTGTGGGTATTGGATTTCGGCCATGTTTTCAGAGTATCATTGTTAGATATAATTACTTTTATCTGGACCGATAAAGCCTTTCTGCTACCCATGTTCCCAAGAAAATGCATGTTAAGGGATTTTTTTTTTTTTTTTATCGCCCAAAAATATAATTTACATTTCCCCCCTTGTCTGGTTTAACTTCAGCAAGAGATACAAATCTGTCAATTGTATATTTCTGTACTAACTCAACCAATCAATCAATTTGTAACAGCGCATTTTTACAAACAGAATTTGTCATAATGTCCTGAACAGATTGCACTTTCCAGAGGGAATCGAAAAACAGGAAAACCCAAAAATAAAATTATTCCTGGACCCCAGCGGCAGTGGAGAGAACTACCCGTAAATGTCGCAAACGTCTTGTATCAGGTTCCTGGGTGCCAGCAGGCTGACAGTGCCATCTAGGGAAACCTGTCTCTCTTCCCATCTGCTCTTAACGTAACCTTATTGTTTCTCAGCATGTAAAAAAAAGCCATTCTGATTTATCTTTGTTTCTTACCGTTACTAGATTTGCTAAGAGATGGCTTTTAAAAAAACTTCAAGTAAAATTTTACCACAATATCACCCACACAATCCTTTCAGCGACAGAAATCCTCAACCACTCGTTGGTCCCTCTTGTTTGTATATGTTGTGTACTTTTCAGGCTCTCGGGCATTTTCTGCAGAAACCTCAAACCCTAACATTCAGGTGAACCATCCTCAGATGGGGTTTGTCCTCTTTGATTGTCTCTTCCATGCTGGCTTTAACTGGGGTTTCCCCTGGGAACACAGGCCTGTTATTTACTGCTCGCCGCTCTCTCCTTCTTGCACCTGTGATCAGAGGCTTCAGCACTTCTTTCATATCTTTCCTTTTAATCATCATCACCCTGTATTCAGCGGGGATCAGCCCTGTAATCTCTGTGCGGTTCTCGAAAACCACCCAAAATGTTTAGTTTCAGTAGTTTATTTTCACAGACAAATAATGCTTTATCCTCTACTCTAACATGAATTTCCACAATTCTGCTTCAAAAACAATAAAGTTTAAGAAATAAAACAGTATGTGACTGCAGAGATTTTATCACTAGCTCAAGTTAAAACGTGTTTTTTGCACAAAAAACATCACAAGTACACTTGTCACTACAATATGTCACTTCAATCCAAAATGATGTGAGCAACATTCAGAGGCAGAAAGAGAAAAGACGTGAGGGGAACAATAGTGAGGTTACGTGCAAAGGATCTCAGTGGCCATCACAAATAAATAAATACCAGTGCATGGACTTGAGGCACACACAAAGTGTGTGAATATCTTTAAGTTTTAAAAACCGTTTCCAAGTGTCAGCATGTTTCTACATTAAGTCAAAATTTTCATCCTCTCCGAATGGATCATTTTCTTGTGAATTTGTGCATAAGTCAGAGAGAAAAACAAAATCAACAAATTCCAATGTGCGATTTATCAATCTACACAAACACTGTTCTTTGCTCCTGGGGTGTGCAGGTTATCCAGCGTTTTTTGCCCCACCAGGAGCAAGAACAGTGTATTAAAACAAACAATGCTCACACACAACACACTTGGCTAAGGGGAATAGGGGAATTGCAGCAGCACGGCCTGCTGTGGGTCGAGCTCCAGCTTCGACAAGTCGACGACTTGGTCAGGGGCATGTTTGGAGTTTGTGCTGAGCAGCACCTTGGCCTGGGGAGGCAGGCTGCTATGGGCCAGTTGGAGCATGACCGCTTCGGAGCCCCAGTTGAAAGCAGCCATGTAACGCTCACTCTGGTCCCAGTTGCGCAGGTAGGCCAGGGAGGAAGAAGAGTTATGGAGCAACTGGAATTCCCCATACAGGAGGGAGCGCTCTTTCCCCCGCAGGTCGCTCAGGGTCTTGAAGAAGAGGCGAGACGCTTTCTGCTCGCTGTCCAACTGCAGGGAAGAGCAAACAGGTTATTTGTATGTGTATCTGAAATGGGGGAAGCCAATTTAAAACACACTATTCACTGTTAAGTTCTATTCACTATTCGCATGAAGATTTGTTAAAGATAAAGGGGAAAAGTTTTATTGTGCAAAAATGTTTGTTCTGCATGTTTTTACCTTCATAGTGTCATTTGTTTCCTTTTCAGACTCCTGAATTTCCCACAGCATTCTGGGGAACGGTGTGTCCTGCTGAAAAGCGAGAGCTGACACATCAGACACCACTCTTGCTTCCCAGACCACTCTTACAGGTCAGTCCAACATGCTCAAATTTTACAGATCACTACAATCACAACTGATCACCCCTGCCTCCCCCCTCTGCTGCCTTTTCCCCCCTCCTCCAGTCACTCTCACGCTTGCTCACCCTGTCCACCAGTCCAATCTCATCCCCGTATCTGAACACGGGAGTTCCAGGTAGCGTGAACAGGAGTATCTGGTGCAATCGAACAAGGGCGGCTTCTCCCAGTGGAGCTGAGTAGCCTTTGGTCCTAATCCCCAGGTTCCAGGCCAGTTGGGTCTGATTAAAAGCAGAGTAAAACTGCTGGATGGCCTGGCCACACTCCGTACCAGACATGCTGTCAATTCTCAGAAGTTCAGACAAAAGGAGGTCCACTCCAGAAGTGTTCAGAAGGTTTGAAACCCCCACAGCAGTCTTTTCCTCTGTCACTCCAATCAGAACCCTGTAAAAAAGAGAAACAATTACTTTTACAGCTACTCTAAAATGTGTAAAATATGCTTAGGAGTCAAATGGTCTTAATATTAAAGTCTTACAGAAATCAGCATGACCATTTTTCAAAACCCAAGAGAGCAAGTGAGTCCTTAATAATATGAACGTGGATTCAGCCCAGAATAATAATGTTTTCAAGAGCTGCAAAGACAGATTGGCCTAAGAAATGTACTGTTCCCCTTGCCTCTTCTCATCTGTCCTGTTCTGGACAATGGCTCTTATGTCTGTCCACTGGGTTGGAACCCCGTTGACAACACGGTCGATACCAGACAGCTGAAACCCGTCCACTCCTATATCCAGCCAGAACACCAGGGCGGGCTAAGGAAAGAGGAGGCTTTTAAAGTTTTAGCCATTCCATAGCATTGATACTGTACAGCACAGCTCTAGTTGACAATGCAAGCAGGCAATTTTCCTTACCTTGAGCCTCTCCACCACATTGGTGATAGGCACCATAGTAAACCACGGCGCCTTGCCCATGTAGTTTGGGGTCAGGTCTAGAATAACTTTGATGCCTAAAAGCAGAACAACGCACAGAAAAAAAAAATTAAGAAAGCTGTTTTTACATTCCCTGAAAAGGCTGTGCCGCGCATCCGTCTCGCGAACATGTGCAGGAGAGGTTCGGGCACGCCCACCAGCACCGGCTGAGGATTACGGTAATTACGAACGTAATTTAACAGCTTGTTATCCCTCCCTAGGGGCTGACTTCCAGGGAGAGGAGCCGGGCAGGAGAACGGCGTCCAGCACAAAGGACAGGAGGCCAGAGGCGGAACGGGAGAAACAAACGTGAGTCAGCACTGGCGAAGGGAGTGCTGGCATTAAGGGTTCACCTTATTATTAATTTTGGTTCTTCCTTTGGTTTGTTATTTTAGTTTGTTTTGTTTGGGGTGAACCCTTGAGGGGGATTCCTGTTTTTTTGTGAAACAGCTAAAATAAACTTACTGGCAAACGAGCCGGAGAACCGCAGAAGTTGTGTCACTGATTATTCTAGAGCCGAGAACGCCAGTGTGCTACACAGACTGACATATTGACTGAGATCCTTTCATGTTGCAAGTGGGGTCAAATGGTGCCTTTTGAGCAGCCTCATCACAACACAGATGCCATGACAAGAGATTCTACTTTCTAACAAGTACTTGACTGGAACTATAGCCTGGACAAACAGGAGCTGGATCAGGGGACCACTGTGATAAAAATGTAAAAATAAATAAACCAAAGCAGAGATCGGGGGGAAAGAGGCAAGAAAGGCCACTCACTTTTCTTGTGTGCTGCCTTAATCACAGCTTTGAAATCCTCCATCGTTCCCACCTCTGAGGAGAGCCTATTAAAGTCGAGAGTAGGGAGCTGGTCTGCTTTGACCTCATGGAGAGGTCCCAAAATCAGGCCCTTCACCTTCAGCTCACTCAGGCTGTCAATCTTCTTTTCCAATCCTGCAGAAAAACAGCCAGACTTGTTCACGAACACTGTTTGTGCAACACAAGTGAATGCAATGGTCCCTTAAGATATATATGAGGGTGCAAAAACTCTTTTACAGCAAAATACTTAACAAATGACCTAGTTATATTTATAAAGACAAATTAAAAAAATTAAAATCATTAAATTGGCAGTAATTATTAAAAGGTAAATATGAATACATAAAACTGAGTTCAGAGGCACAAGTTTTTTATCCTGAAAATCTCACCTTTCAGATCACCAGCATCTGTGAAAGCATTCAGATTCCCTATCTGGTACAGGGGACCGAGGTTCCACCAGTTCATTTCAGGGATGGGCTTACATTTTGGTGCCTGGACAATGATAGCAATGGCCCCAGCCAGCATTCCGAGCCAGCCAAGCCAGAAGAGAATCAAGAGACCCCAACGAGTTCTGACCCACCTGAAGTCGAGTACAAATAGAGGTGAATGTCACCATAAATAACAGAAGTCCTTGGTTATATCGGTAAGCATTAACACATAATGAACCCAATATTCCGTATGCGTTTTTATAGCAAGCAAGTTACAAGGCATGGGGGGGGAAATGCATACCCTGGAGTCCCAGCGATCTTAAGGAGCTCCTCTTTGCTAAGACCAGTGAATTTCACATCTGCCTCCTCCGGGATCTTCGCGTGAACGCAGCCGTTTTTCTCAGTGCCAGTCGGAGAAATCGGTTCATCGTCTTTTGACCCCCCGCCAGTCATCGGTTGCTTCTCCTGTTCCACCTCATTCAACTCCACGTCCTTCATATCCACCTCGGTGTCTTTGCTCATCGTGAGGGTGGTCTGCTCCTGGGAAGAATATGGATTATTGAATCTCGTTTAAGCAATAAATCACACGAGGCAGTCCTGTACCCTGAACCTAGGCAATATTAAAGGCCGTCGTTAGGGTGTCGTTAAATGCAATGCTTGATTACATTAAATTTCTCGTACGAAAGCTTTAGCAGTAGCATGCACAATGAACCATTAGCAGATTACAATAATGTGGAAAATTGCATCATCTCTGAGAGCCAACGACAGAGACACATCCGTTCTTCCATGTTGTGACGAGAGCGATGTCGCCCGCGGTACACACGCAAAACCATTCGGCTAAATTTAACAGTTGAGAAACATAGTCTAAGAACTCCATTTAATTAACGATGTGTGGTACCTCGTTTTTTAACATGACCCATATTGCTGAGTATTTTCCACAAAAAAATAATAATTTCTGACAATTTTAACTGGCACTGTAGTATAAAACCGGATCGGTCCAGTTATCTGTAGTCACAGCTACCAGACATTACCTGGTTTATGAATTGCCATAAAAGTCGTATTTAACCATTGACTCAAACAAAAATAAATTACCTGGCTATTCACACAAATAATTATCACGTTACTCGGATGACTCGGTCTAGTTCACGTCTTTGAAATTGAATATTGTTTTTTTGTGTTCAGTTCCCCCCCCAAATTGATCAAATGTGTCATCATGGAGTGTAAATTAAGTTTACCTGTCTGAAAGAGTAAATTAAGAATTCGGCAGTACTTCTCTCGCGAATTGCCTCAAAGCGTTCAAGGTTCCTTCAACTGCCTTTTAAAAATGATGCTACTAGAGATTATGGGATGACAGATGGCGACATTCAATGCATCTGTTTTTAAGGTGGAGTCAGTTTGAAGCTTTTAAATAAAAGCAGAGGGTGCGTGGTGTTTTGATTGAAGAGGTGCTTTAATGTCATTTGAAATGCATTAACCGTTTGAACAAAAGTTCTCAATGTACACGTTTTACTTAAGTAATGGTTTTGCAAACATGCCTTGTCTAAGGCCGTTTTCTGTTAAAAAAAAAGAAGTCTACCTTAAAAGACGCCATTCACTTGAGACGTCACCAAGTTGAGTATTTAGGCTGCAGATTTGTCCTTTTTAATATCTTTTTGTAAATTTTTTTACAATGTTTATCATTATCAACCTCTACAAATAAACATTACGTTAGTCTTTTTTTTAAATGTAACTTAAGTATTTGTGAGTTATTTTTACTTTTGAAGTAGTTTAACTATGGGAAATAAAATAACTTAATAATACTGATCTGACGAATTAAGTTTGATAGTTTGGTCGATTGATCCACTAAGCATAGTATTTAGGTACGTCATCACCCTCTCCCCATCACGCTGTATGTCTGTGGTTCTCCTTTTCCTCCTCTGTTGTCACTCTGTCCCTGTCTGTTGTACAGCTGGTATTGTGGTTATGGTGAGAGGCCCCTAACCCAAAGGTTATGGGTTCAAGTCCCATTCCTGCTGTTGAATCCTTGACCAAGGTACCTAATGTGAATTGCATCATCAAGACAAAAGTAAAAATAATATGCTTCTGCTGTCACTCCCTACTGTCAGTAGGCATTGCAGTAGTTCACTTTTCACTGGCACCCTATCAATTAAAACATCAGTACACGTATTTATTTCTCTATTCCCATCAGCATAAATGCTGTCAAATGATTGTTGGATAGGGTGAGATAATTAGAGAGTGGAGAAGCTCCTCTGGTAGGGTGACAGATAGGCTACCTGGGTAACATAATATGTTACTTTAGCATAACATGGTAAGTATCCTTTAAAAAGTTGTACTGTTGTAGAAGTTGACAACAACATACGGCACAGTTCTTATATGTTGAGTAACTTTTATTCATCATCTCTACTTTTTCGTCATCATTTCCATCCACAGGTATCACACTCACAATCCTGGTTCTGTACCCCCCACTGCTGATGTTTTCAATCTCTCCCAGTGACTGACAAGACTAGTCAACTCACACTGCAAAATGCTGACAGTTGCTGGTCCTGACAAAATTAAGTAAGAGTTTGTTTAGTTCTGCAGGTGATGTCTGGGGAAATCCATTATTTCTGATCTCTGAGAAACTTCTGGGGTCCAGATAAGCAGTTGCCATTGGTAACAGAGAAATTACCCAAAAATATTTTAATAATCTAAACAGGACCATGGGCCACTGGCCATGCCCCCCCCCCCCCCAATTTTGACCAACCCACTGAACTTGGTGGTCCAAACAGTCTTTGCTGTAATTGCCAGATGGCCAGTCTGACTATGTCACTGCCTGATGGACTGATAGTAAATTAACTTCAGTGGTACTGGTTGTACTGTTCACCTATTTGACAGTGCGTAAGCTTTTTATTTTCTATTATCGATGATGTCATCCTCTATATACTCGACAGTGAAGAAGAAATACAATTTAAATTTAGGACTTTGCTGCTCTCTCCTAGCAACGGCATATACATTTTAATTTTGACGCTCGTCCCTCCACCCGACTACGGTAATCATAATTCACAATAGCTGTTACAATAATTAGCCCACTTCTGATTATCGCTGGTGTCGCTGGCACCAAGGAACTGTAGGGCCGAGAATTGTGCCCCAGAACTAGTACAACGCACTAGAAAACATATTATTCTGGAAAAAGGAAAAATAAAAACAAATATTTGCAAATACCTGTTATTACACACCCCAAATGCATTTGGTATTACATTATTAAAAACAGAGATTTGCTATTGTATTTTTAATCCTGCTAGAGCTTTAATCGTGCTAGAGATTCTGCTAACGCGGAAGAAGTATAGATGATTTAGAGATTAAAACAAAATACTTCTACACTGACACTGATAAGTTTTGAATGAACCTAATCATAATCAATACAGGTTTAATTTCAGGGGTTCAACAGTTACACAATCAGACACTTCCAGCATAGTTACTAAATGTGGACATATGTCAGTGTAAATTTAATATTCTCTAAGCAACATTGTATTTTTATTTAAAGAATGTATTACTTCTGTTCTGTACTATTTATTTCCTCTTTAATCTGGTCCTATCATTACTCCCAATCCTACAGCCCACTGATCCAGGCAGGCAGCTCTCAGACTCGTAAACTTACATGCTGAAATTAAGATGCACCAAACCACTTACTTATGAATTTGAATCCATACTTAAACCATATAACACTTATTTACTCCATGCTGATTCCTGCATCACAACCTGTTCTTTCGTGGATGTAGAAGAGTGAACACTGTAAATGCCCACATAAAATTATATTCCAAAGCTAATAAAGTTTGTGGAGCAGACATGGATAATGCCATGAAAAATGTAAAGTTTAAAGCCTGTCACTGGTCGGCCCTATTCCCAAAGCACATGATCACATGGGAAGGCCTGCTCGATATGCCCATGATGAAGAGGAAGCCTGGCCAGATTCTGCTTCAGATTCCAGCCTGAATGGAGGTATTACTGACTTTAACTCATGGCATCGGCTAAATTAAAATGCAAAACATTTTTGATTCAAATCAGCTGCTTCAAATCAGCTGAAAAGACCCTTTTCAGGCTACTGCAGACCCACAGTCTCAAAGGAGAAGTAGTTTACTGTTAAACAGAGAAGCACTTAGCCATTCTCATACTGGCCAAGAGAGGAGCACATTGCTGCCATATCTTCCTGCTCTCAAAAATTTAAATTACTTTCCCAGACTTGCTGATTGGCCAATAGGTAGCTTGACTGCAAAATATGTAAAACATCCAGGTAATCCAGAAAAGAGCACTATTTCTCGGTTGTTGCCTTATATTGCAGAGAGGGCTATTGTCTTTTCAGTTTTTCCAAATGGCTCCACACTGTATTGAAATATAAGTCTTTTACTGACGTTGTTTTTTTCTTGTTCTTTATATTAGAATTGTTATTCAGATTATTATTTGGATTGTCAGACATCCAAATTCTGACAAAGCCATGTAAATACCATGCAAATAATGAACAACCAAATAGTAGATATCTCACATATATATATATATAAATGTTTATTTTATTTTATTTTTCTTCTCTCTCGCAGGCTCCTGTAATTAAAGGAGGAAGCTGGGACTGGAGTGCAGCAGGTGGATAATGTCCTCCCTTCCAACCTTGGTCATTGTGGGGTGAACCAAGGGAGAACCGGTAGCAACGTGAGATAAACTGTAGTGAAGGGAGATAAATCGGCTATGCGGAATCCCGTGAGAAAGTGGGCTGTGCACAGTCTAGCTCCAGGTTAAGTGTCCCATTCCCTTACAGATTGAGACCAGGAGAGACCAACATCTGGGGAGCCAGCCCACCAGTGTGTTTTTATGTTGTGGTGTCTGGAATTTAGTTGTCTTATTTTACCTGTGCCTCTAGCTTGTTTGGGGAACTTCTTGGCAAAGGCAACTATTTCAGTTTGTGTGCAGTTTCCCTTTTTTTCTTTAGTTTCTTTTTACCACATTTCTTCCTCTGTGTTATACTTCCCCCGAGTACAATAGCTAGGGCATCAGCGTGGCTTGGTGGGATGGGTCAGGGGGAAAATCAGAACATCTTGTTCTTCCTTCCAGCACTTTGTAGTGATTGTGTGCAATGCAATTTACCTTATTTTGGTAATGTGTGGTCACCCTGAGTATCGTGGGTGAACACTGCTGACCCCCCAGGACAAGATGGCAGACACTGCAGACCCTCAGCACCTGCCTGTAATCGCCCATGGTGCCATCATCTTGGGTCAGCTCCCAATATATCTTAAACCTTACTT
>JAOVYW010001806.1:0-12916 GCA_025775045.1 Hiodon tergisus | reverse complement strand
TTCAGAGGGAAGATTTGAAACCCAATTCCCCATGCTGACAGGCGCATGCTGGCTTTCTCATTAGGCCTCCTCCTCATCGACACACAGCACAGCTTCCTTTGAAAAATATAATTGTATTTCCTATAATAGGATTATGTACTACAGTATGATTATATTTCTTTTTCATAGAATTGGTGGATCAGATTTTATGTAGGATTATCTCGGACTTAGACTTCCATACAATTTCTACGTATATAACACGTCTTTATGCTTTATGTTGGTGTATATTTGAGAGCAGTGGTTAAAAATATGGCTTTCAGACAAACGGCATCTAATATCGGCTAGGTGGCTCCTTTTGGCTGGATTACACCACCAGAGACCTTGTGACAACAACAGAGGTTTAAATCCGCAATAATATTGTTTGTTTTCGACAGAAAAAGCGCTCTGATATTTAAAAAAATAATTGCCCCAGATAAGAGTTGTCATCTTTCTGTGCAGAAGTTCTTGGGCTATGACAGACCCAAGGAAGATTAGTCCTCACCTTGTCAGCCTTGCTGGGGAAGAAGTGTTATTTGTATCACCAAGGTGTATTTTCACTGCCTCTGTAAATAGCCAAGACTAGGAAGCTCCCTTTCATGAACACATTTTGTTTTTGGAGTTGACTCATAAGTTATATAGATTATGATTATGATTATATTTCTCAGATAAATGTGTGCATGGAAAAGTCCATTATTGTAATTCTTCTCTGAATCTCCCACAAACTGTGACAAATTGTGTCTTTTCAGAAGAACGGCCCAGCCTCAGAGAACCCCAGCGACGCGTTCCGCTTTCTGGTGGAGGAGAGGGTCCAATGCTGCCAATCTCGGAAGGTGCGCTACAGCCAGAGAGAGGACTATGTCATTCAGCTCCCAGCCCCCATTGAAGCTGCCACCAACAGAGGTGAACGCAGGGCATTTCAATATTTGGCCTTGTCCAGGGGGGTCTGGAGAGGTGTTTGGGCAGTATTTCTGCATGCCCTGTCTGCATTCACAGTTAAGGTTGTGAAAAAAGAAAATGACGTTGAAATTAAAGAAGCATGCAAAGCACTGTTGAATTGCTGGTTGTAAATTAATTCTGTTGTATTCCAGATGAGTTGTTAGCATACGAAGCCAAGCGGGTGGAGGCGGAAGAGAACTTGAGGGACCCTCCAGTTTCAGTAAGGGCCCAGATCCCCTTCACTGCCTGCCTACAAGCCCTCACAGAGCCAGAGAATGTGCCAGACTTCTGGAGCCCCGAACTGCAGGCCAAGTCAGCTGCCATCAAGTAAGCAAGGAAGTAGGTCATGTGAAGCCAAGTGAGGCCAGGCAGGGTCAGGGGATTTCGGCTAGCAAGGCATTGAACTAAATTACACACACAATCACAAACATGCACACACAAACAAACACAAGGCACAAACTAACACACACGCGCACTTACAAACTCACTCGCTCACACAATCACTAATTCGCACACAAACACACACAGAAACGTACAAACTCACTTATGCACTTTTTCTCACACACATATAAACATACTCAGTCACTCATTCCTTTCTCACACATGCACAGACAAACAAACTCACTTATTCATTTATCACACACACACACACAAGCTCACTCAGTCTGACACACGTGCACACATAACAAACTCACTCATTCATACACCAAAAATGTAATTCAATGCTGCAAAGATCTTGATGTTTTGTTGATAACTAATGGATTTGTAATGGATGTAATGATGGTAAACAAACTCAACTCAAGAGAGAACAATAACTATTATTGGTATTATGAAAATTATTATTATCCGTAGTAGTAGTAATAGTGGTATTAGTAGTATAACTAAAGGCTAGTAACACAATAATATATCCTATGAGTATCCTATTGTAAAGCAATTATTATTATTTTAGTGTGATAATATAATTTATTTTTAAATGATAATACTAAAATTGTTGGAAAATGTTATTATTACATTAAAATAATCATACTTTCCCCAGAACCCTACGTTTTGCCTCCTTTCCTGACTACGTGGTCATACAGATTAAGAAGTTCACTTTTGGTGTGGATTGGATCCCCAAAAAAATAGGTACAAGGACTGAATACGCAGCCTTCTTTCAAGAACATAACATCATTTCAGCTGAAATAAGCACATAAGGATAATACTCAGTGTACCTTAGTGAAACCAGTCAAAATGGCTCATGCAAATACAGTCCAGTTATCACCTCTGCTCTCCCACACACTGTGTTTAAGCTAGATCTAATTATCTGTCCTGAATGTTGTGTCCACAGACCTCTCTGTAGATATGCCTGACTTTCTGGATCTCTCTCGCCTTCGTGCCACTGGCCAACAGGCAGGAGAAGAGGTGTTGCCTGACCTCTCGCCACCCATTGTCATACCTGAGGACCCCAGAGGTACAGTCCCTGCCAAAAACCCAGTTGCCAGCCTGCTCATGCTATCCAAATTCAAACCCACAGTACAGGCCACCCCACTGGTGAGGCGGTTATACCTGCTGTTTCACGACTCCTGACCCGTGAGCCATGTAAACCATTTGCGAGGGGGAGGTGGGGCCCTTGCATAATCACTGAGTCCATCACTGAGTCCAGTAATTTGTCCAGTGTCCGTTGCGCAACTTGGTGGTCCTGACCCCTGCTTCCACCTCTCCATAAACTCATAACTTACTAGAACAGTTAATAGTGTTTACAGAGGTGGATGATTCCCTGAAAATTCATCCTGCAATGTGCCTGTGTACATTGTCCCAGGATGACTGTACCTGATGAGATGAATGCGTATGCTCTATTAGTTTCCTATTAAAAACACCTCTGTGTACAGGAATGGCATAAATTTGGTTCTCATTTTGTATAATATATGAACATACATCTCACGAGACTTCTGTGATTTTCTCTTTCTAAAAATAAAGTGCCACTGAGTTTTTTGATTAAAGTAAATTGCCACAGGGTTTTTTTCTTTCCCTAAAACCATCATTCCCTCACTCCTCGAACGTGTTGCTTTCTGCTTTTTTCTGTTGCTTTCAATTTTGGAAGCGAATACTCAGCAGTTCGTCCAAACATTTTCCCAATACATTCCTTGATGTTTATTAGTGCAATTTTTAACGGCTTTAAGTATCAAAACAATCTTCCATGTCTCCTTCTATTTTAAGTGCCAACTGAGTTAGTCGTTATTAATAAGCTTTGTTTAGTCAGCAGAGGGGATGGAGTGAAATGTAAACAGGACGTTTATAATACTGGTAGCTGTTTGTGGCACGTACCCTTTGGTCCAGGCCGACAGCCAGGGCTAAGATGACAGACAGCCCCCACGACACGCCTTTAGCCAGGGCCTGCTCCAAGTGTGGTTTGCTTAATAAGAACACACTCAGGTGCTAGCCTCGCCAAATCACTAACTTCAGGTCTTATCCCCTTTCTGAACATGGATCTATTTACAGGTGACTATTGGCTTTACCATAATTTGAACCTTTTCATGATAATAATGCAGCAAATTATTAAAAAGTAAAATATTACTTTTAAAAGCCTCATTTTTTGTAATCTGTTTTATTCCCAGGTAACTCGATAGATTTTTTGGACTGTAAGTATTCCTTATTTGTTCATCTCTGACAGTTTTGTCTTTTATAAAATGTGTGTGTATGTCTGTAGATAAAAAAAAAAAAAGTCTATTGATATTTTATATTCAAATGTGTTTAAGAAAAAATGGATTAATGCTTTTTACAGCTGGCCATACTTTCATACTGGTAAATTCAAGAAGGGACTGCTAGAGACAAAATATTTTACTTAACCTAAAGTGTTATATATTTCTGTACAAGAGAAAATGGTTTTCTGATGACTTTGGGGAAACCGAAATGTACTGTACGTTCCACATTTCTGTCTCTCCTCAGCTGTAGAAATAGACGAGTCTTCGGTGATGCTGCTGGGGGAGATGGGATTCCCACTGGAGGCCTGCCGGAAAGCCGTGTACTACACAGGGAACATGGGACCTGAAATGGCCTTCAGCTGGATCCTCGCCCACATGGAGGAGCCTGGTGAGACACAACACATTCTCCCTGCAGGCCCCTTCCTTACGCTTCTCCAGAGAGACGGAGCGGTTAGTGTTAGAGCCTCAGTGTTTCTGGGTTCGTGTCTGGGTCTGGTGAATTTCTGTGTGGAGTTTTCTAGGCACAGCTAAAATAACACAGCTTTTAGGTCTTTTAAATCACACATCCAGTCACCATCTTCTCCTCTAAGCAGCATTTGCTGGCTTAAAATTTTTGGCACACGAGTGTTGTTAGCGTTAGTGGAACCCTATTCAGGTACGCAGCGTGGTCCTTTTACGTTCCCCAGGGCTTGAGGTTGTGGCCCCTGCATGCCACGTAATATATTTTACTATAATAAGATGAGTTTTGGGACTTAATTTTGTGAGGTGATACTTATATGAGGACTCCTTTTCATCTGATCTTGATGCCAGTATAAGCTCATAGGGTCATTAAGGTCTGCACAAAATCATCACATTAAGAACACACAAAAAAGTTACCTTGTGCTTTTGAAAGATGACATATTCGCCAGTTTAATTGGAATGTCATGCATCTGGTCAGCCTATTTGCTTGCAGTGTTCATTGCTCTGGGTATTCACTCTCCTCCCATATGGCAGTGTTTGATTTGTTATTGCTTACTTGTCTGTGCTTATTGTCCTATCTGGCTGAATTTATAGCAATGTTTGGACTGCCTTTCTATGAATAAATACCCTTGTCAGCTGTCCATCGGTGCTGTTCTGATGGGTGTCCATTTCCTCCGTTCAGACTTTGCTGAGCCTTTAGCGGTACCTTCCTTTGCCGGGGCCAACTCCTCTTCCAGCCTGGCCCACTTCCTGGACACAGAGCCGCCTGAGGAGAGCATAGCCATCCTCTCCTCCATGGGTTTCCCAAGACAGCAGAGTATAGAGGCCCTCAAAACCACGGTGAGTCTCCTGAATGGCCAGAGGCCCGATAGGTGGTCTATTCTTCTGTCCTAGACTAGTCATAGGTACATAAACCACTCTAGTGCCTTGTTAATCCGATACATAAAACACTGTCACTCTAACATTGTTAATCAGATGCATACTTGGCTGGCCTAATTCTTGTCAAGTCTGTTCTTGATGACCGCCAAGTGATCTTGGGTCTGAAGATGGTGTGGGACCAGTGTCTCTTAGGTCTCCTCTAGACCATTTTAAGGCAAGCTCCAATCTGTGTGGTATAGCCATGGTGTCAACAATGATGTTTAGGTGTTTATCGGACGGCTAATTAGTCTGCACACCAGATTCCTCTCTAGAACATTACAAATATGCAACAGGATTGTCATTTTGTCCACACTTCAAAAGGGTTTGTTCCCCTCCACATGTCAGATGACATGCACTATTATTCCTCTTAAACTGTGCCTCTATCTCAAAGGAAGTTGTAAAAAAAAAAAAAATGTTTATCCACACAATGATCAAACAACTAATTGGTCAATCTTGGCTCTTAAAGAGCCTTGAACACCAGCATCAGCAGCTCGATCCAGGGCTTTATTGTTAAGCGTGATGGCTTGTGCGGGTACCTGTGGTGACTGTTTCTGTTTCAGAACAACAATTTGGAGCGGGCCCTGGAATGGATCTTCACTCATCCCGACGGTGAAACTGAGAGTGTAGACTCTTTTAATGAGACTGAAGTCGGGGCCGATGACTATGCCAACGCCAACGGTCACAGTAACGACACCCTTCCCCCCGATCAGAGCCCACCATGCCCTAAAATCAAAGATGGGCCTGGCCGTAAGTGTCTATTAATGAACTTTCCACTCTGATCCACTCTCATTGCTGGGCGAGATGCGGATAGCTGCCTTCGCATTGATTAGCTTAATCGGGTTAGCCTCGCAATTTAATCATTTAAATATCACTAATAAAACAATTCTATGGCTTTTTTATCCCCTTGACTGGATATACCACTGTGTTGGAATTAATTCATAAGACATGTGCAGGATAACCTGTCAAACTGTAATATAGGCAGGAAACTACATTTTACATACTAGTTTCCAGTTGTTTATTTATTTTTGAACGCATGGTTTAGCTCAGTCCACAGTTATGCATGCTAGATTGCTCAATTGTCTGGTCAGAATCAGGTAAATATTGATTAGGTAAATGTTTCAAATTTTCCAAATATACGGCCATCTTATCACCGTCACAGATGTATAGTAGACAAATGTACCATTACATCCTGTCCTACAATGTAAATAAATCTGAGGACTGACAGGGGACTTACCAAGTAAAAGCGGTAGTATTTAAAGATTATTGCTATTGGTTTTTTTTTAACAGGAATGCCATTAATATATGTTGCTTATTTCATGTGTTTGTAATTTTGTAAACAAAACTGGGAGAGCATGTCAAAATTTTCTTAGGCTGCTCCCTCAGCCCTTAGTCAGGAAGTGAAAAAAACAGGTCTTAAATAAGGTTGTGTAAGAAAAACAATATATAATAATTACACAGATATAATTATAAAACCCCAATGCTTTGTTTCATTAACGTTTCCTTCTTTTTTTGTTCATGTTCAGGATATGAGCTCTTTGCTTTCATTAGTCACATGGGAACATCAATCAAGTCAGGCCACTATGTATGTCACATCAAAAAGGAAGGCAGGTAAGGGAACCACAGTGGAGTCTATCCCCTCTTTGCATTGACATTGGGTCCTTAATGGTAAAATTCTTTAGCCAAGGTCTGAACATGACAGATACCTAGTTTCTAAAGTAGATTCTGCATTCCTAGTGATTCTAGTGGCTAGTGGTGCGTTCATAACATGCTTGGTGAAAGAGGACTGTAACAACTGATTAATCCTTCTAGGTGGGTCATCTACAACGACCAAAAAGTCTGCCTATCGGAAAAGCCTCCAAAAGACTTGGGCTACATTTACTTCTATCAGCGACTGTCACACAGCTAGGCCCCAGCCGTCCCTACCCTCAGAAATCTGGTGTATTTTGTGACGTCTGGACACTCGGAGGACACTCTCAAACATCACAAGCTTGAGTCTGTTCAGAAAACAGTATTTCTGTTTGCTTTTCAACTCGTTTCTCTTCTCAATCATGTTATTTGTCGAAGGTAGAAATAGAGAGGAGAGAGGCCATTTTAGACAGTGAAACCAGTTACTTATTATATCTTGCATATTAAAGTTTTTTAACATTTTATTTTCCATGCCTTCTACTCTTTCAGTTCAGTTTTGATAACTATTTTTGCCTTTGGCTTTGGGGGACATGTCGTCATTATTCCCCACCAAGGTGAGTTTTAGAGGGGTCCTAAAGCCAATTAACAGCCCTGAGGCTTAGTGTCAGAAGTAAATCTCTACCCCAACCATGTTACCAGATGAATGGTAATATATTTGAAATAAAATCTTTTGACAAGTTTGACATTCTGGCCATGCATTTTGAAACTATGGGTTAATCCAGCCCTGGGCAATAGAGAGTATTAGGAAATAATAACGAGTCCATGACATTATATCTGTGATCCCCATGTATGAGAAATGCTAGACGCTGCTAAAGATAGGGTTAAGAGGAGAATTATTTTCTTGATCATTTTTGTTCTCTGTGGTATGCAGTCCAATAATTTTAGGTCTTTAGTCAAATAGAAGTTTGACTTGTTATGGATACCTTTACCACGGTTATAATGTTGTTTTGTTATTTTTACTAAAAAGCACTTTATCGTTAAATATATTTTTTTTCATGGAGACAATTGCACGCATTATCTTGCCTAATTTTTAGTGGAAATCCCATTTTTATGTGTCATAAAAATCATAAAAGTGTCATTTTAGACCAAATTCATGTCACCATCACATCTTCTTTAAATGCCATTCAAAAAATGTAATAATCGTATGTTTCAACAGTTATGCAGAATTAATGTTATTCTTAGGAATTACTCAAAGGTAAGGTAATTTATTTGTGGAGTCAGTGTAAAATGCCTTAAGCATCTTGCAGCGCACACATTTTAATTTTTAATATCCAAATGCGCCTTAGTGTGAAGAAAAAAAGTGTTAATAATTAACTTTTTAATATTTAAAATATAAAAACTTCCGTCCCCTTTGATAATGTTTATTTTATGGTGATTGCTAATGGCGGTGCCATCATAGTGAGGAGTAACGAGGAGGAGCAGAGAAGTGACATCACATTACAGCCCTGATACCAGGGGTAGCATCAGCTCTTATGCGTCGTAAACCTACTGCTTAGTCTTTAAACTTTAAATTTAATTAAGCATTTACAATGATCTTCTTTGCCTTTTTTTTCTCTCCAGATGTTGTTGACCACACGTGTTGACATTGCATTCAGAAATGACTAAATAGCAGTAATAGATGCAGATTTCTAAATATGTGCAGTTCGTTTGACATAGCAGCTGTGTTTCTGCAACAGAATTCATGCAATAGATAAACTTTTAGGTTTTTAGGTGACCATCTACGGTAATCACTAATACCAAAATTATTATTTGCTACAATATTAATTTATTTAACCATTTTTAGCAATGTTAATTGTCGTGTTACGGTGATTCTAGTGAAAAGTTACGTGTGTGGCGCTGCACTACAGAATTTCTGATGTTCCAATTAAAGGCAAACTTGTTGGTGCATTGTCCTTCCAGTTTCTTTTGTAAAAATTCACCGTGACACACTGATGGAACGACTCTGGGGTAATGGACTTTTTTGGGGCATACTGGGGTAATGCACTTTCTCATGAGAAAAGGAAGTATAGACAGGAAATTTGCAATCACGCATTTATAATAAAACAAGTCATAGCAAACATAGAAGGGTTCCAGGAGGACCATTTTTAGAAGCCAACGAAGGCTAAAGAAAAATCCCTGTGTCCTTATCCGTAGTGGGTCCAAAAATGTCTGCATTACTGAAAGATTTCACTGGGCCGACTGAGGTGAGTGCAGCGCCATTTAAGTTTGTTGAAGGTTTTGAGAGATAACCATTTACTTAAACGAAATGTTCTCCCGGAAATTTTAAGTCCAGACTTCAGGGGCACAATGAAACGGTGAAGGATTTTGCTGCAAATTAAATAATATTAGTTTGGCTGAGAGGCCAGTTCGTTTTATGACTGAATAGTCAGAACCTGCAAACAAAGATGTTTGCTTAGACATGGCAGAGATCTTCAAAAGGTCAGACCTTTGCAGTTTCAACGAGAGATCAACTGGACAACACTCACTGGACGTCCACCATTGCTCAATCATCTAAATAGAGGACATTGTTGGTCATGTACTTTTAAAATCTGGTCCGGCAGTATATTTATTTAAAATAAAAATATAATCATATGCCATTTATTTGTTCCATGGATGTAGAAAACATTTGATTTAAATTATTATTATCATTGCCCATTCTTTCCACTGCGTAATTAATTATGTAGTGTAGTGTAGTAAATTAGCCGTTTGACAAGCAAATACACGTGGCCGTCATCTGGACTGAAATTAAACTTTGTTAATAACATGCTGGATTAGAGAATCTACTTAACAAATAAACAGTGGAATTGTAGCCTATAAATTGACCCTGCCAATGACCATACACATTGGCACCTCTGACCCGTAACAGGGGAGAGCTTATCCTTTTCCTGTTTTTGTCTTGACAGTCCTTTCCCTTGAGCCTATGAGGAAAAAAGTAAAGGTAATGTGTATTTCTTCTCCCAATTTATGGATTTCCTCTTATGTTAAATTTGTGAACCACATAAGAATAAAATGTAAACCATCTTTGGAGTTGCCCTAATTTTAACACAATGTATGACACTGAGACTGTAAGTATACTGGGACACTGTAGTTACTATTACTACAGTGCAGGGGATGCCTTAGTATGCGGCAGGTTACAATATCCAACAACATACAGCAACAGCAATAAAAGACAAGAGACTGCATGCATTTAGAACAATGTTTTATTTTAAAATATTACCTACATAGGTGTCAGAAACCTGTAATAGCTGCAGTATACTTTATTACACTATATTACATTGTAAGTACTGTCTAATGCACAGAACTATACATTTGGTTTTAACCTTACTAAGTGTGTAATCTCAATGGCCCCACCCTTGACCTCAAAACCAACCCTAAACTCCTACAGTGACATAATTACATTATGGTAATTGTACAGTATTTATCTTGTTATTAAATTGCGAATGTACAGCGTTGCCCCATTATATAAAGTGTGACACGGCAGACAGAGTGCATCTGAAGGACTTCCCTGGATAATATACTATTGTCACCTTTTTGTGAATAAAAGTACTGTAACTGATGTATTTATCTAATGTAGTTATAAATAATGCATGCATTAAAAAGTGAACTGGCATTCAAAAATAAAGAAATGATTTAGGACTTGCATGCGGCCTTTATTTACTTTTTGTTTTCTTTACATATTTATATATTTCAAGAGCATGCATTCAACTGATTTACCTGAGATGATAAAAAAGTTCTAAAAAATTTCATTTGACATTCTAAATCATCTCATTGCTATGTATTCTATATATAAGAATAATAGAATAGATAATTGTTTAATTGAAAAAACATTTAAAAAAATAACTTTTACTATGCTGTCATTCATTTTATTGACAAATCAAACCTCAGGCCTGTATTATGAGATAGCTAAGAATACTTCGGAGAAATGCAGATGTAACTCAAAACAAAAAGCGGTCAACACATGGATGTACGTTGCCATGATGAGTACAGGCTATGAGGCTTGACCAGTGCCACAGTATTTACAGGGGAGGAATAAACATACTTCAACATCAATGATCTATGCTGTTAATACACTTACGCTGGCCCAAGTTGGGTCATTAGGATTTAAGAGGAAGCAAGCTAAAGCGAAGAAAAAATGACCCATTTACATATGGCTTAAATAGTTGAAAAATAGATCTGTTCACATTGAACATGGACATTGCTTTGCTAAGGATCTTGGGTATTTGTTGTCTTGGATGTCATGCGTGCCTTTGCCATGAGCTGATACATGCCTCGGTCCGGTGACATTTTACATAGAAGGACCACTAGTATGTTTTATCATTCTTTGAGCTTATTAATCATACTGTATGCGTTTGTTTTTGCTCACTGGAAAGAAACATATTGTGTGTCATCTGCTTGGAAAAGCTGGCTATATGTAGTGATGTGTATGTTTATATCCATAGAAGAGAAATGCTAGTTTAACAACTTACAATCCTATATTAACTGTTATATTAAAATGTACATATCCTTTAGGCTGGAAGAAATTGTCAACGTCACACACTTGATATCCGCAAGTGACTTTTTCAGTGTTTCCATTTCTAAAAGAGTTTACTAAGATCCTTGTAATCCACAGTTACATCGAGGGTGATCAAAGGTTTAAACGGCTAGCTGCAGAGTTTAGAACAGAGTTTAGAAATGGCTGGTAACCATGCTCCCTGTTCCTGGGCTGTGCATTACTAAGTAAGTATGGGGATATTAAACAAATCCAAATGTGTTGTCTTACTGTGCGCTAATGGCTAATGTGGCTATCCAGGATTTTTTTCTCCTCCATATTTTCAGACTCCTTCTGCTTTCGGTCTCTTCTTCAGCTGGATCGATGTTTTAGCTGACAGTTCAAACCTTTTCCTTGATCGCTTCTCCAAGCAAAAAATATAAATAAAATAAATGTAAGGTGAGGCTACATCAACATCAAAAGCTGGTCGCAGTACTCTACTGTCCTAAAGCTGAGTCATGGTGTTTTGAGTTACGATAAACAAAATCTTCATAGCGACAAACAAATTCCTCCACGGCATGGTATCCTCATACTGACATAGTGTAGCCATTGGAAACACCTGCCAGTGAACTCTGGTGACAGGTGGACCCAAAGGGCCCAAATTTAGCAGCCTTATTCTGCAACATGTCAGCACTGGTTCCAAGGAACATTAGTGAAGTGGAATATTTGGAGCTGATAGGAGATGACAAGTTTGCCGTCTGTTTTCAGACTTCGCTGAGATTTTAAAATACCGTACATGTTTCATTAATTATTAAGTCGTTCCCTGACTTCTATTAACTATTAAGTCGTTCTTTCAGTTTTTTAAACATTGGAAAGTAAACTTTGGTAGACGACGTTCCACTGCTATATAGAGGAAAGCCTGTTCTTTGATAGACAGAAGTTTTACACAGAAAGACAAGATTTTAACACATAACATGTTCAGATGGGTGGAATCTAGCAAGATATACATAATGGAAGTACCATGGCTTTAATCATAAATTTCTGAAAATAAAAATTGATTAAAATAAATTATAATTTCCCTGAACTTTGGGTAGTTCTATATACTGTATGGTCTTAAGATTTATTTGGTACACAAGATAAAATAAAATAATAATAAAAACTAAGCAGAAAATGTGAATGTGTGTTCCTAGGTAAACAAAATATCAGAATTTTAACATAAAATAATCCTAATGCCTTTTCCCTGCATTGTTCAAATAAAATAAATATATAAAACCCTCTATATTGTGGAACACATTCTCCTTTTCGATTGCAATCGAAAGGAGTTCCAGGCTCTAAATCAGGTATCATCATAATGACCATGAAATCAAACAGCGACTCTTTTATTTTTACATACACATTGATCCTTGCCCTCGGTTGTTTTGTTGATATGGTCAGACGTGCAATAGATAGCAAACATCTGGTCTGTATTCCACTTTATGCTATCCCTCTGATATTCTGCCGTTAATTTTAGATTTAGTGGATGTGTTCTCTAAGGCATTCTTGTACAATCCCTTTAAGTCATTGTGCTCGGGGCAATCCAAAGTGCAAATCCATCATAATTCTCTTGTCTTCAAGCAGTTGCTAGGACACCTCAAATGCCCCTGAAATATGGCTAGTTTTCCACCATGCAAAAAAAAAGAGGGAAGTGGGTCTGGGGAAATACAAACATACACACACACATATATATATATATATATAAATATAAATATATATATATATATATATATATATA
>JAOVYW010001805.1:0-15799 GCA_025775045.1 Hiodon tergisus | reverse complement strand
TGCACTGCCAGTTCCGCCTTTCTAAAGGTAGTCGTAAGCGCATGTGCGAAATAAAGAGCATTAATTCCTGTAATACGAGTCGGTCTCTTGCTTGAAACCCCGCAGAGAAGTAGCTCTCTTTTAAAAACGCTACAATAACATCTATACACAAATGTAGTGTACATGTACAGCGATTCTTCCAACGACACCCCAAATAGTCTAATATTACAAACATAGTATAATTACAAATGAAAACCGAGTTTTGAGGAAAAAACTAAACTAAACAAAACAATGTGGTACAAGTTGACACAATTGTGGAAGCTTTTGGAAGCTACTCTTGGGTTAGTGTGCACCAACTTTGCAGTCTGGTTTGGTGTATTTCAAGCCAATTCTTCTTCCCAAAGTTCTCGCAGGTGGGTAGATAGACTAGAGCAACGTGACGTCAACTAGAAGTAGTTTGGCTGGAACGTCCCTTTTATGGGTGAAAAAAAAGCGGTAAAATTGACTGGCGGGAGTAGGAGATAGAAGTTGTCACCATGCCAAAAAGTTGCTGTGTTGTGTCCTGCACAATAAATAATAAATCGCAAATTTGTGCACGTCTGCGGCAAACACTTCGTCACTGGTAAGTAATACGTGTAGTCTACGCTTTATAATTACCACTCATAATTGTTAACTATTGTACGCAATAGGCTATACCATTTTAAAAGCAGTGTAAATCTCTGCATGAGAACATGAAAATGAATGCCAGGTTGGTGCAGTGTGCTCACATGAATTATGAAGTGGACCGACTTAGAAGGCAGCTACATATAATTATCTCCAGACAGAAATAAAGTCATAGATGACAGATATCGAGATTACCTGGAGACTCGATGAGATAATTGTAAATGTCAGGATATGACACCTCCGGCCATTGAGTGGGATCATTAATCCATTCCGATGCGCTGCTAAAAGGACACTGCCCACCAATACAGCTTACACCAAGTTTATTTAAATATCGACACCTGTCATCAGCTACCAAAGTAATCATATATCTCTCCTGGTATGTCATGACAACTTTACCTCTACCGTTTTTTAAAATTATTATTATTTTGATGTGTTTCCTGTTTAAATATCTCAGAACCCAATCTGCCGCCACTCAAATTCAAAGGTTCGTTTTCACCCAAAAAGGGGCGGTAACTATGCCGCGGCATGAAAGTTCCCGGATGATTGACTGGGTTATTGTTTAATAAAAAAACTTTTTACCGTTAATATTAGGATGCAAGCCAGTACTTTCCGTTGGTTAATGTGCAATAACCCACATGTGTCAGTATGTTGGCCCAACCAAATTTTTTTAAACCATTCAGATTAACGGAGGCTTGAAAAACATACCATTGACGCATGTTTTAACCAACTACCTGACATCGTTTTACGTTTGTGGTTACTGTAAAAATAACGGCGCTTGAGCTGAGTACTAACTCTTGTGTTAAAATGTTAGTAACTTTCATGGCCATCGCCTTCATTGATGTGCGACTCGCTTTCCCCAGATTAATTTCTTTGCCTTCTGTTGATATGGCTGAATATTGTATGCTTTGGTGGCAAGGTAGCAACTGTTCCTGCAGCATTTAACTTGAAAAAATGGAAACTAATAAATTCATCGTTTTGCAAATTATTTATATAGCCATAACCTAATTTATGAAGACCAATGACTCTCCGTCTACACCTTTTCATTGAGTTTTATTGTAACGGTGGATGTCGCTGAATGATCTCTGTCACATTATTTTATACCCCATGGAAACAGCGACACAATGATAGCTTTTATATCGATATTGGGTTATTGCCGGAAAACAAAGTTTTTGCTTGGGTTGGGTCACAATGAATGCTTACAATTTATGACCAAAAATGTAAAATTCCACTAGCATTTTCTTCCTATTGAATGTTTTTGGTTACATTTTACAAAGATATGAATAAATATGGAGGGCAATGTAGCGAGGTAGAACAGAGACAATGTGTGTAACACAGAATGGTCTTAACAGTTTACTTTTAGATAAACCAATATTGTATTTTGCATTTGCTTTATTTAATCTGTTATACAGGGTCATTGTTGATTTTGCATTATACAGTTAGGGGTCTGATGCAAGTTCCTGTTCCAAATAATGGCAAGATAAAGATAGAGCTTACAAGTCGAAGAAAAATCTTTCATTCTATTTTCAACATTATTTCAGTCAAGATAGCTATGTAGAAAAGAGATTTCCCCCAACAACATTTAACTTAAACAACTAATAGGTATGGAAAGTCACAATTGCAGCATTGCTCAAGCAAATTAATAGGGTTCTGTGCTAAAGATACATAAATGCTGATCATTTGTCTCCCTTCTGTCATTTCATTCCTGACTTTTACCTTCTCTCCTCCTCCTCATCCCCTCTACTAGTCCCCCCTCACGGCTTTTCCAGCTGAATCTCATCCTCTTCGGCGCAGCATCTGGCGTTGTCCACGTCCTGGTAAGGTCCATGCACCTCGGACCGCTGGATCTGGTGGTAGGTGGTGTTGCACTCCTCTAAATTCAGCCCCTGTCCATGAAGATGGGAACATGGGGGTTGCATGCAGGTAACAACTCCACTTATTGTGTGCATGTGTAAAACTCACCTCGTAAATGTTCTCTGCCTCCTCTTTCTTATTTTTTTTTTCCAACTCATTGAGCTTCTTCGTCTGCAGAAGAGAAAGCAGTGTTGTGTTGAAAGTCATACACATCAGCACACTCTGTAATGCACTGTTGACCGTCCACCCAAACTTCCATAAACCTACCGAAGCTGCCAAGCTTTCTACTCAACTAATCTTCGATTACTTTATTATTCGCGTTTATTCTATATGTATCTACCGTAATGCCATTTCCCTTGTTCTCTCTGCCTCTGGGTTCAGGGAATAATATGGCTCTGGGTTTTCTGTTTCTGCCATAACAAATAAAGTTAGATTGATTTATGCAAAAAATGTCATTCAAATATATTTTTTGTTACAGTCACGGCAGAGCTGTTTGTCATGGATGGTGGTTACTGCGTATAACTTGGCTGGCAACCGTGTGGGGTTGCATAGCTCCTACCTTGCAGATGAGCATGGCCCCAGGCACCAGCACACACAGTAAGAGCAGGATCCCCTCCAGTGTTAGGATCTTGTTTTTGGCATTTTCACTAATTTTCAGAATTTTTCTCATGGGCTCTGAAAAAGGAAGCCCGCGTGTCAGATTTCTCTTTATTGTTGCGTGTATTCACAGGAAACGAGCGGAGGAGGAGCCAAATTAATGTGTGTGCAGCAGGTTTTATCAGTTTGAGAAAACTAACTGGAATGCCATTAATAAACCTGCATTTTTAAAGCAAATTTTTCAGGTCGGTAGTCAAAAATAAGGATTCATATATATAATACAATTGTTGACAGTCTACACATAGTTCTAATTAGTGTATTCTGACAAACTGTCACAGCAACACTGGAAACACAAAATGCTTTAGTTCCCCTTGTCACTCACTGTACACTTGCAAGTAGGTGCCATGGGTCCGGACATTCATGCTGCTGTGGCTGAGGAGGCATTGGTAGAACCCTGCGTCGCCCATCGTGACCTCTTTCAGTTCGAGCTTGTGACAAACTACTTCTTTTTTTCTCTCCGATTCAGGCATTCCTATTCGGACACTGGTGTTCAAACGGGCCTCTATATAGTTGTTGTTGTAGATACTGGCGATCCAGAGGACGCCCAGGTCCTGGTTCATGGCTTTGTAGCAGCAGCTCAGTGTGGCCGCATGGAGCTCCTCCACCACCTCAGATGGCTTGTCTGGCTCAAGCTCTATTTCTAACTGCCTGTTTCCGGCAACAGCTAGTGAAATAGACATGATAGGAGGAGGTTAACTGTGCACACTGGGGTCCAAGCCTGGGGTCAAGAAGGTGCAGTGTGTTCACTGCCTACCCTTTACAGTGTACAACTTCTAAACATCAGGGCTAAGGATGTCATGTAACATCTGGTCCATTCAATCTAGAAACGTCTATACGATACATATTTGGGAGCTGGGTCAATGCATGGAATATACAACACATTCAAATAAATATGCCAGAGATAGTCTCCCATAAAACACAGATCTGGTTTTAAAGTGGAGAGAATTACAAAAAGTTGTATAGTAGCACAGTAACAGGACAGAACAGCAGTAGAAAAGTAGAGGAAGCATAAATGTTGACGGAGTGTTACATCTGCTTTCAGAGGAGATGCGCTCCACTGAAGCAGAACTGGGAGTTAAGACTATTGATAAACAACTTACAATCAAATAAGCACTCGTATATATTTAAATAGATCAACGCTTCATTATAAATTGAAGCAGTTTAGATATATTTCTATAAATACTTAAAAAAAAAAAAAAAAAAGTTATTCTCATCTGTGCTCTCAAGAACAGATGCATAAACTCAAATATCTTATCCTTCAATTAAGTACCCAAAACTCTTCCATTAAAAAATGACCTCTAGTTGCTCATATACTCACCAGCCCAACTGCAGAAGAAAAAGATCAATCTCGCTTTCATCTTAGCTTTGAGTTTCTTGTACAGTAAATCTACACAGTGCTAGAGATGACGGGGAGGAAAGGGTTTGGTGCCGATCTATTATTAGTATGTGTGAGACTATTGGATGTTTCACTCCATGGCCTTCATATTCTCCTCCCTGGTCTGGCTTGTGGCCCCTCCCACTATTTGCATCTCAGTGCCCTTATCAAACCCCCCCTCTCCATCACCTTCCCGTCTGGTCCCTTTCCCCCTCCTACCCTTTGTATTATTACACTTTCCACTGACCCTACTCCAATAGCGCTTTTTGTGAAAAATATAATAAAAAGCCTCCATCTAAAGCTATTCACGTTGCTCTCGTCCGCTCAGCATCTGCAGAACAGGAGATATGCTCGATTAAATTTGAAGACCAAAAAAAAGGTCTGGCACTACAACTTGGCGCAAAACCCAAGCCATTTCCTTCCATCTGTCAGATGTTCACCCCCAATACCACTATCTTCTGCTTTTAATGTCCATATCACAGCATACGTCAAGTATTTCTGTACCCACTAGACACGACAATACTTTCAGGTTAGCACATCGGTTTCGGTGGTAACTTTAAAAAAAAAAGATTTTAACATTTTACATAAGATAGCCTGCATATACCCTGTTCGATAAAATGTATTGATTGCATCTTAATGTGAGACCTCTGGACAATTGTTTCATGTAAAAGACTCATTCTCCATGTAATCACCTCTTCGATTAACATTTAAGAGACTGACATTTAAAAGAAACACTGACGAAGAGGACTTAAATGGTTCCATTTATTTAAAAAAAAAAAAAGAAAGAATTTTAAAAGACCAACGTACCTCTTATTTAAAGTACACATAATTAAAAACCCTCTTACACATGATAATCAAAGCAAATACACAGTATAGTTCTTGTATATTCATATAGATAGACATGTGCTGGGTGTCCCAAACAATGATCAGACCTACTCTGTACAAAGTTTTGTTTGGAAAATAAAATCGACAATTGTGACACTAAAATTAGGTGGCCAAAACAGGAAATGTATACACTACAATCCAAACAACACTAGTGGACATGGATAATTTATTTTATATATAAATTCACCTTGATAAATCAAATGCACATTGTAAATCCACTCCACCACTCCAACCTTATGGTTAAGCTTGCTTACAGCAGTGTAAAAAAAAAAAAAAAAGTCCGTCCACAGTGTTTCCTAGACAGCCCCTTGCAAAGAACAAGTCTTGATCATTAGAAAAGGCACCTTTTCTCTATAAATATTTTAAAACATTTTTATCACTTAGTATTGGCATATTAGGATACATGGAGAGAGAGGGGCAGCTGGGACACTGCTATGGCCTGCACTGAGAAAGTGTAAATAAGTGAAGTACCACTCCCCTGGTATTAGCAACACCACTGAAATGAAACGACCACAGAAACCGGGTATGGTATTTTACCCTTTTTTGTTTGGGTCGTGGATGTAATTAAGGGCAAGATTCCTTTACAACAGTCTGAAAACATCCCCCTCTCTCATTTGGCAATGCATAGTATATACTTACACCGTTTTCCTTCCCCAAAACCACCCAATAAAGCATATGAAATAAATAACCAGCCACATGCAGTAAAACCGTTCTATAAGGTGGTAACAGGACACAGAACAAGACAGTGCAGAGAGAAGTGTTTCCATGTGGGATTATGCGAGGACAGAGAGGATGGGGAAGGAGAGAATAAGTGAACCGAGAGACAGAGAAGGAAGGTACCCCCCCCCTCTCCAACACAAGGCCACTCAAGCCAAAGTGGTTTGAGCAGCTTCTTTTGGCCGTTTTTTGTTAGCTTTGTCTTCTGATGGACATTTTGGGACATGTGGCAGCAACAGAGAAAAAGATAGCAGGCTGAGCAAAAGGAGGAAAGGCAGAGTCGACGTTACCTCCCAGAACTGTAACACTCCACCGTTTGTCAGAAAATACTTATTCAGAATTACACAAACCACTTACAGCAGTAATAAAAATGCATATTCATAATGAAAATAAAAATTACAGTCATAGCAATGATTACCGTAAGTGTATCTTGGAAACAAACTCTAGAACCCTGTTTTTATGATTCTTGGCTAGAAGCTATGTTGACATTATTTTGGGTAATCATACCGTCTCTCACTTTGTCAACAATCACTGTGCCATGGTAACTTCATACGCTAGAAAATTACAAACAGTGACACAGTGGTGATTAAATGGTGAGGGTCCCTATAATGTAAATACATTGAATTCAATAAAAAACCTGCAGTCCACTCACTCACTCACACACACAAACCTGGGATCTTATAAATGGTATAATACATTCTGGTGGTTTCAGCCCATCCCAGGTCCAGAATGGAACATTAAAAAAAAAATACATTACTGGCTTATTAAAGTTCATAAAGAGAAGATTTTAAATACAATTAAAATTTCCAGAGCACAGACCATTAGGTTTCAGAACCATAAAAATATTTATTCGATACAGACCATTGTCTTTAATAATTAATAATGAACTTAATAAACTAGTTTTTTGGGGGGGAAAGCTGCTACCAGTATTTCTTTGTCTCTCTTTGGTCCTGCGTTTAATTTCGAACTGAAATGACTTCAAAACTAAAAACGTATGACTTGAAAAATAAAACCGTACTACTAGTGGAAAAATATTACTGCCAATACAGGATGCTGCCATACAACACGAAAAACTGATTTAACACATCCAACCCCCCCCGTATGTCACACAACGACCTCTGGCGTAATGTAAGGAAAATAAGGGGAAGGTAAGCATGTAAACAGAATTAGCGCGCGTCTGCGCAGTAATTGAAAGCCTTTGTCCCCACACGTTTTTCTATATGGTCTCGCAAACACTTTACAGCCCGCGCGTCATTTACTTCCTCGCTACATCACCTTTTCTTTCCTGCAAAATCTTGTGTTCCCTCCTCACTTCCAAAACATCTTTTCTACCTGCCTCTTGTTGTCCGACACATAACACACCTCTCGCAGGTACAGTGTCAAACTCATAGGGGAGAAAGCGGAGGCAAATCTAGAGTAAAAACAAATAAAAACAACTGTAAAACCTGTTGAAGAATAAACGATAACTTTCTGAATTACGGTGTTCTTTTCAGCCAGATTTCCAGATTCATCACAGCACGATGAGCTTTTCAACCATTGGTTCACTGGCTACATGGAAAAAAGGTTACTAGTTATTAATCAAGGAGATATTCTATGATAATCAGCAATAAATAATCACAAAAGCCAAATACCGTTGTCAGAGTGGCTTTTGAAAGTGCGAAACGAACGATTATCATTACTAACACTAATAATAGCATGATGCCTTTTACCTGGAGATTATAGCTCCCCGTATTATTCGTTTTGCTCAGGCATCCCTAGTCCTCTGCTACTGGCAGTGCTATATTTTTGGCTGAGAACGCGCGTGTGTGCGTATGCATATGCATATACAATAACAGTACAGTCTGTTAAACTCTAACAGCAAAGTATTGCTCCCGTCTTTGGCACCTTTCTAAAACACACACACACAGACAGACAGACACCTGGACAGACAAAAATGCGCTGATCTGAACATGCTATTCCTCCTGCCCTCGTTACCAAACAACTCTGCCCGAGCCCTCCTCTTCCTTTGCTGCAGCTTCACAGTTGGTTAGACCCCCTGTCAATCTTCAGCGAAGACCAGGAACAGCACTCAGGCACAGAGTCTCCAACAACTACTTTTAAAAGCAACTCTTCCAGTCAAGACCAGCACATAATATGATCTGAGGAGGGGAAAGGGAGCAAAGGAATGAGGAATAAAACAGTATTTGATAAGAAAGAGTAAATAAAGAAAAACAAAAAAATGGAAACCTAAATAAGTTTTCTGCCACATTTACTATTTTGAAACAAAATAAATAATCTATTAAACTGTCTTTCTTTTTTTAACAGTATCATGGTATTGTGACTAAGGTTCAACAAAGGGGACTGCCAAAACATTAGTGAAACCAGACAATCCTTAGGCTGTTAACAGGGAGAGGCTTAATACGTCTGGTGTATATAAAGTGGCTCAGAAGTGCAAAACAAAGACATTTTCAGCAAAAACAACACAGTTAAAATCTACGAAACAGTACAAAAGAAATCAGAAAACTGCTACACTGGGAATTAACTTATTTCTCCAATTGGTGATGTGAAATCACATACCTACCCTTAAGGAGTTAAAACTAAGATTTATTTTGCTTCCAAACTTGACGTTTCGATTTGTTTTTTCAGTTGTGTTAGGTCACCATATAGTTACCTACTTTGACCCACTCTATGACCCAGTCTTCCCTGTGTTTTTCAATGGTAAATTACCTGGTGTCCAGCAGGTGGCAGTGTTTCTTATGGGAAGTTGCCTCCCGAAATGGAAAACTTGCAAAGGATCTCTTGTAATCTGTGGTGCTCTTCTTCCACATTCTGGAAAAACAAGAACAATACATCTACCAACCACAAGAGAAAATAAAACACTCAGCCCATTCCGGGGAATTCCTCCTTTTGTCTCCAGAAGAGAGCACCAGCGTTCTCCAACTGCATCATTGTGTATCACCCAAGCATGCACGGACATGACAATGAAAAAACTTCAGCCTGAATATTTTATTACAAAATTAATCTGGGATACTTCTTACGGTGCACATTCGGTGACCCCCCACTGTCCTCATCCCCATCCCATACCTGCAGTTGCTTCAGGTGTTGCTCCAGCCCCTGAAGCAGTTTCTGCACCTGTTCCATTCGGTCCTGGGACAGTACCACCGGTGCACTGATGCCCCCATTGTCATCTGCTCCTCTCTCTCCTCCATCCTCTTCTCCTTCCCCCTCTGTTCGTCCATCCAGACCACGTCCCTCTGCTGGAGATGGAAACACCCATATAATAGCGCGACGGCTGGCCACAATTATTGGTTCCTATGATAAACATGATGCTACAAATCTAGTTAAAATTTCTTTCTAGAGATACAATTATTTTAAAAACCGGCAAAAGATTAAATCAAAGTTATTGAAAATGTGCCTTCAGACAAAGACAAAGACACTTTCATATTAGTGCAGAGGATTATTAGAGTAGGGTATGGTGATAGCATATGATATGGATCATAGGAAGAACCCTAATAGAGAGCTAATGAACACCTGGATTGAAAATAATTTTCACTCGACTCATTTTCAAATCGTAACCCATAAATGTCTCTCAGCTTTTGTTTTACAACTTTAAAATGAGAAGCTGCAGCTCAGATGTTTCTGACTGAAAACATAATATAAAAAATGTTTTTTTTTTATATCTATAAATGCCAATAGGTTTTCCCCCCTCTCGGCTTGTTGTCACAAGAATCCTTAAGTACGATTACTCTCCTCCAATACTAGTCCCCTTCGAGCCCCCGGTGTCTTTTCCACTTAGAAGGATACGGAGCCTGCACGAGCGCTTTAACCCATATGACTAAGTTTGCAAACGCCTTTACCTACTGAGCTACTCGAGTGGCCATCATTTAAACGTGGAAGTTAATATCACCGTACATCTGCCGCAGCTAGTTTACGCTCAACTTGCTTCCTTTTGACACAAGTCCCCGTACGTAGTGTTTGATCACGTGACCTACCTGACGTCGGACACATCTCGGGGTCCCGTTTACTTGGTCCTGCCCCTCCAATCTCTCCGTCAGCTTGAGGGACTTCAGATACGCTGATACTGCCTACCAATAACCTCTTCAGGGTCACAACTGTGTAGGCAAGAGACAAAAAGTTCCTGTGGATTTAGTTTATACCACCAGGAAATTCAGAGACAAACAAGACAAGGAGAGAATTACAGAAGTGTCGGGGGCCAGGCGGAGGAAAGGATACTGGGCAGGAAGTGCAGAAAAGAATGTCACTTCAGCAAACAACTATGTTAACATTCCTCACCTTGGTCCAATGCCCCATTGCCCACTTTCTCCTGTGGCGTGTTGCTGTGGGCGATCAGGTCAAACCCATTGGCTGAAAGACAGTCCATCAGCGAATGGCGAGAGTCTCCGCCCTTTTCATCAGACAAACTATATTTATCTAAAAAACACAACACAATTACTCATCGACTACGAGACATTCATACTCTAACCTTAAAAAAGTTATTTCAACTAGAGCAGTGTCTCTAAACCTTTTATGTTCCACGGGCCAGCTCTCGGTTTGAAACGCACATGGCTATAACAGGTTACTTATTACATCTCTAGCCGTTTCAGCAAAAAATCAAAGGTAAAGGCGCTGCTGCTCAAACTTTCCACATCAAGAAATTATAATCAACATCATTAATGTCATTAATATAAAAAGACAACACCAACACAAAGTCCCATCAGTGGTATACTCGGGTATGAGTCAGTGACATCGTTAGTATCAGGCTTCAGCCCTGGATTTTTTTTATGACAAACTAATCACACTTTGTTCAGTAGGGAGGATCCCCATTTCGGCTGTGATTTGTTCAGCACGGTGACTGACAACTACGAAACCTTAGAAAGGCTGACTGACAGACAAGACAGACTGGGAAAGAGTAGGAGTGTTTTCTGACTTACCACTGCTGTTACTACGGGGCGTGCTCCCATTTTCTGAAAGGCTGAGCGAAGGATGCAAACTGAGAATAGGGAATGAGTATTATCAGTTTAAGAGTACAGAGGACACATGGCCAACACGTTACACAGTGTTGCATTTAACCGCAGCTGATAAGTAACGCGACATCTCAGCATTACAGTACAAACCACCTGTACTGTACACGAAACCGCTCAGGTGGTATAAAGGCTTTGGTTCCAGCGACCTAAGTAATGGTTTTGGTGCCGCTTCTGAAAGGGCATGTGTAGCCCTGATAAGGCTAGGCTTTGTAATGACATTAGCGTCGTTATTGTATCACTAACTTGGTGGGGCTGCAGGGAAGCAATCCCCCCAGCGGGGCCACGCTGCCAGTCCTCTTCAGTGTCCCGCACAGCTTCAGCTCCTCCACCGTGGTTTTGATCAGCTCTGTCCAACTGGAGAGACAGGAGGGATTCAGTGTGTGCAGCTTCCTAACTGAAGTTTGCCTTCACCCTCCTCAACTCCTGTGCCCGCCTCCGACCCTCCCCCATCTGCTCTCCCATTTCCCACGCTCACTTCTTCCTCTCCACGACCGAATGGGCCACCAGCTCATAGATCTGAGCGCCACTGTCCCAGGTGAAGATTACATAGAAGGCTTTCGGGTCTGAAACAAACACGGAATGAGTAGTTAAGAACACGGAAAGGACTGAAACCCATAAGCGCTGTGGTGGGCGCCTGTGCATGCCGGAGTGAGTTGGAACACATGTGTCGGGCGGAGTGTAGGGCGCTCGGCCTCACCTGTGGCCACCTCCCTGAGAAAAACCGAGGACAGCTTGATGATGGGGCTGAGCATCTGCTTGCCCTCCGACACCCCAGAGGTGTTCTTACTCTGACACTTGAGCAACATCTTATCATCCTGGCGCTGCAGCAGCACCAGCAGGTCCGCCAGCAGCACACACTGCACGTCTGTGGAGACAGAGTGGACGGCTTTGAGGGACAGATCAAACATTTCCAGATGATGTTTAACCGGTTTAAAAACACAGACCAGTATATTCACGTTGGACACAGTGGGGGGGGGGTGAACTAAGTTAAACCAATTAAAATGTATTTTTCAGGGACAAAGTATTACAGAGAGGTGAAACTAAGAACAAACGCAATCCACATCATACAGACCGTGACTGTAATAACTAGAGCATTTAAAAGATACAATGGCATACAGTTCTATACTTGAAGTTCTCCTACCTATAAATTTCTCCTTGGTGACTTTCCAGGTAACGGGTCCCTCATAGATCATTTTCCTTTGAGTCAGGTCAATATTCTAACAGAGAGACAAAGAGAAAACACGAGATGAGAAAGCCCCATACAAACAAAACGTGTTCATGAGCCACCCGGTTCTTAGTCTGTCTGCCCACACCACAAACCCTCCTCACACCTTGTACTCCTGAAGCAGCTCGTTGCTGGGCTTCAGCCCGGAGGTGTCCAGTCTGCGCTGGTAGTCCTTCAGCATCTGTGGGGAGTAAAGGGCACCGCATGGCACTTTTATACTGTCCATTTACTGTCTTTTATACACTATTTATTGCTCTGTGTCCAACTCTCTCAGTAACCCTGGATCCTGTTAAGAATTTGATGGGCCCTAGGTAATAAACCCTTACTTCTCTTAAAAACGCACAGGCAACAGGAAACACACCAACCAAAAGTTATACAACACATTCATCAACCACACCCCCTAACCAGTACGAGGGAAAACAGATCTTATCAACACGTTGGACCAACCACATTTTGTTCCTCTCATCATTAGCTATACTACGCTCCTTATCCTCACTCACCAGAAGGTTCTCCATTTCCTTCACGGCCTCGTTGACGTGGTTGAGGATCTTGCGACAGCACTCGGCAGCCTGCTGGATGCTTTCCTTCTCGGCAGTGTCGCCTGCAGAGAGCGTACCCAGAGTGAGGGCCTGTAGGACGCCTACGCTAAGCACTGGACTGACCCGTGCCCAGACGGACCAGCCTGGCTGGGATGACTATGCACGATTCAGGTATTCACGCGCGCAGCCAGACGCACGCACACAAAACCAACCCCTTACTTGTGCTCTTGGCAATGTTCTCCAGCAGCAACGGGTACTTTGTGAGTCTCTGCATCTCGGTGGGAATGATGTCCTTTAGCTGTAGCCTCCTGCACTGGGGTTTGCTCTCCGCTTCCTGACAGAGGTGAGACACTGATCATTGAAACACTGCCTGCATCCAAAAGACAGAATAATGCCCGAGGAGGTCCCCTCATTTCTAAAGAAATGAACTCGATGGATGTGGCTCAAACCAGCATCAGTGTGTGTCGTTGTTGGAGAGTAATGTACCATTAAAACAGTGTCAGAGTTGCAAAGTAAGACAGAGCTTTATGATTCTGTAGATAGAGTAATAATATACATGAATTAGGTGTCCAGGTGTCCGTGAGAACATTCACCAGTAAGAACGCGCTGCACGACCATGAGAACAAGCTGTGTGACCGTGAGAACATTCATCAGTAAGAACGCACTGGACGACCATGAGAACAAGCTGTGTGACCGTGAGAACATTCACCAGTAAGAACGCACTGGACGTCCGTGAGAACATTCACCAGTAAGAACGCGCTGGACGACCGTGAGAACATTCACCTGTATGAAGGCGGTGAAACGAGCGTCCCTCCTCTGTCGGCTTTTGATTTGGTCCAGGGCGTAGGACTGATGACTGCAAAACCGGGCGGTCAGCTTCTGGAACCAATCACCCTCTGCTCCGCAGAACTGAAACACCAGGCAGAGAGATTAAGAGTGACGACCTCACTGGCACACATTCTTAATGCAGCCAAATTAGGACAGTACAAGCCTTCACTGTGCTTCCAGATACGTGAGCATACCGCGGAGAACCACCCTAACTGCAGAGTAAACATTCATATGTTCATTCAGCTTCACTCACCCTGTTAAGAAGTGTGGCCCCAATGGCTTTGACAATGAAGCCGTCTTCCTGTCGCAATTTCTTCAAATTCTCGTAGAAAGTATCTACAAGCATACAGTACAACAGATAAAAATACACTACCAAGTTCATATCTTCACCCCCACAGAAACATCCTGAATGTCACCACCAGAGCAGTGTGCTGTACTAGAGCCTTTAAATCTCTATATGCTGGGCTTCTGACACAAACATTCAGATTAAAAAAAAAAAAAAAAGTCAGCGCTTCCTTTTACATTTTATTCAGACGATGCATTAGTCTGAAGCAATTTGTTGATCAAACAAGGCAAAAACCCATTTTCGATTCAGCTCCTATCTGATTCAGCTCTTATGCCTTTTGGTCAAACTAGAACTGCCAGCTGGATCAGCGACCAGCTCATTGGTTACCAAGAAGTAAATCAGAGAGAAGCTTAAGCAAGAGATGAACACGAGGCCTGATGAAAGCTCTGGACTGCGGGGTCGATGGGCGGGACTCACAGTGCATCTCGATGATTTCCTCAAGGTTGGGGAAGGTGGCCTCGAGCTCATTGGTGCTCATCAGCTGCCTGCGCTCCAGCGGGCGATAGAACACAGTCTGCAGGACGCTCAGCATGCGCGTGTGGGCGTGCTCCGTCACAAACAGCTCTGTGGACGTCACACAGTCAGTTAAATGTTCTCCGCTGCCCTCCACCTAAGCACTGAATCCACGGGTCATTCTGTTCATCTTCTGACTGCATCCTAAATCCCAGGAGATGATCATCTGACATCACCGACAACCTTTGGTTGTTGACTTGTAGTAATGAGAAGTAGTTCACATGACCATTTGTATATTTGTTAAAAATACAACCAGTTACTCAGATGGTTGCCATCTCGCACGCCATCACAGTGAGATTTGTTCTAGCAGAACTGCTTTTCCCCGGGCCCTCTGGGGCCACTCACCGTTGATGACCTCCTGCCTCTTGATCTCTTTCTTGCTCAGTTGGTTGAGGCTTTCGCTGGAGGCCTGCTCTCTCCAGTTGGGCGGGTCCTGCTCCAGCTCCAGCAGCCGGGGCTCCATTTCCTCCTGCGGAGGGGCGGGGCCAGCGAGGTTGGGGCCGAGGGTGCCAACATCGGAGGATGCAGCACCGCCATCGCTACTCACCGGCGGCAGGCAGTGAAAGCCGGGACGGGACGGGGGTCGGTGGATGGAAAGTGAGAGGGTGCAGCGGCAGCCCCAAGAGGAAAAAAAATAAAATAAAAATGAGGACGGTGTGGAGAAACGGGGGAAGGGGAGGTGAATTAGCAACTCTTAAATCTCCAGTTAGAGCGATGTCCCTCTCTTTTTCACACTCAATCACCCCTCCATCTCCACCATCTGTTTAACTGAAAACAAGAGACAAGGTGACGCGATACAATCAGTCTTGATCTAACGCCACCATCATAGCGGGTCCACCTCATCTATCTCTCACTCTTCAACCCCTCAGACTCATTCCTCAGATCAATTGCCCCCAATCCCACCGTTAACCCCGGCCTCCCTTGTGCCCGTCCCTCCACGGGGCCTGACGGGTTGGGGTCCAGCGCACTACAAGAGCCCCTGTGCCGTGCTGCTCGGCGCCCCCTGGGTGTGAGAGTGTGTCTTACAGGGGGGGGTGCTGCTGGGAGGGCGAGGGGGGGTGGGCGGCAGCACTGGCCGCTGGTAGGTCCACATCGCTCCTGGAGCGAGACTGTTTCCCCCGCGTGGAACCGCCACGCTGCGAGCGACGCCTCTCCACGTCTTTTAATACTTTTACGTCTTTTCTGTGTAGCAAAACTTGGAAAAAGTCTAAATCTGTC
>JAOVYW010001804.1:0-15799 GCA_025775045.1 Hiodon tergisus | reverse complement strand
CTGTAAAAAAAAACAAAAAAAAAAAACCCCATAAAATTTAAACTGCAGCAAATGTGCCGAGTTGGAGGAGGAGCTGAAAAATGTCACCAATAACTTAAAATCCCTGGAGGCCCAAGCTGAGAAGGTAGGAGGAGGGATGCACGTCTGCATGCGTGTGTTTTTGAGACGCGACCGCCGGCGCTCCTGGAGAGCCACAGCCTTCCCCTTGAGTGGTTTTATGGCGCAGGGTCTGGTTCGCGGTTGACGGGCGGTACGAGGGGCCCGACCGATCAAGTCGATCGATAATCTTTAAAGTCGACTTGACGTCATGTTCGTCACTAGCTTTTGCATTAAACGCAATCATGATTGAATGATTTTATGAGCATGCGTGGTTTTAGTAAATGTCCGTTCTTTAAAAAAAAAACTTTTAAAAATGCAATTATATTGCTCTATATTGCGCTTATATATAAGTTTTTATTTTTTTATTTTTGAAGCTCAATTAATTTTAGTCCCAAGTGTGGAAGTCTGTGTCACTCCAGTAGACCTATTTTAAAACGGCTATGAAACTTCCTCATTCATCACTTAAAATAGAGACCTGGGTGCTCTGTTCAGCACATTTTCCCCGTTTACTTAATGTGGATTTCTCTTGTGGTTTGAATTGCATGCGTTGACTTTGTTTAAATGTTTTGCTCCAAAGGTTAGACATAATGCACAACAAGACATTCTTGGCAGTTAATGATGGCGTATTGCCCCTGTTTGTTCTTAACCGTGCAGTATATACATCTTTTCTGTGCCATCAACCATGTCCAGTGAGGTGTGAATTCTTACAGCATGTTTTGCAGTGGGTTTGGTCACCACACTACGTGGAAAATGCCATGAAAGTAACATAAATGTATAGAAATCATGGTTGTGTACGTGGTGTTACTCGAGTGTATGTATGTTGAACATATAGGAGCAGGGTTCTTTAAATTTGAAACGGTGACTTATGCCTGAGATGTGGTGGTGTTTTCAAAAAACGGCAGCTTTCATTAGTTCCATTATGTCTTTGTTTGACTGGATAGAAACTCTTGAAAGAGGACGTGCCCTTTAAGCCTATATCAGAACTTGTATTCATTTTCAGTGCATTCCTGTTTTGTACAAGTTGAGATCTGTTTGGAGTAGATGTCGTAATGACACGTCTTGACACCTGGCTAGTTACTCAACCGGAAGTTTCCTTAAGACGAAAACCAAATCGGGTCAGGACAGCAATGCTTTCAGACTCACTCTCCGGACATCGCCGGTTTAAATCGGTCCATTGTTTTTATAAGTAAAACTGCAATGTAGGTCATCACTTACGCAGTCAAAAGCTTGATTGAAAGGTCTTAAGTGGCGCATGTAGACGCTGATTTAATGAGACAGCTTTAAGGAGCCAGGAGCCGTAACACTGGAGAAACTCCAGTCAGACCCGTTCATCAGCCCCAAACCAACACTGCTGTCACCGTGGCATACTGGGCCCAGAGGCAGGGCCGCAGGGTGACTTGTTATGAGGGACGCAGTCTTCCAGCCCAGTGCACTGCAGTCAGTGTCACGCCCTGACTGTGCTGCTTCCAGACCGCTGGCCCACGCCCATGGGTGACGGCATCACATTCAACCACCCTGGCTACTCAGGAGGGAGAGAAAGGGCCTCTCGGTTACAACCTTTCAGTGTTGTGACTTTAGATATAACTGTAAAGGACCTTGGGAGGAGTTATCAGGCGCCTGTGTTTGGTCTTTTAAAATTGCGTCTAACTATCCCATCTCTTCGAAATCTCCCTCAGTGTTGCCATATAGTTATTGGTGACTGCAGTATAGTATTTGCGTTAATAACAAAGCAATCGGACACAGGAAACTGGACCTTTGTAAGGTTATGTGAGCATTTCATGCTTGTAATCCTGCAATGGATTAGTCTGGTCCATTTTCATTCATTTGTTGCAGGGGAAGCGAGGAGAATTTTGTTTGGTTTTTCTGTGTATTTTCAGTTCCCTTAATCGATGAATTTTGGTTTTTATTTGAGTGCGAGTGGAATCGAGGCGTAGAGAAGCGTTGCTTTTCTAGGGCTGGGCTTGACTGTCTTAAATATTTCCTGATTACCTTAAACTTGAAGTCTCAGTTCTGTAGTTTTACCGTTGCTGTATGCCTTATTTATCCCATTCCATTTCTCCTGTCTGCAGTAATTCTGGCCTCTTTCCAGCGCCTGAGCTCAGTGAGCTGAAACAGGGGATTCTCTAATGGCCCCTATCTCTGTCCCTCCCCCCACAGTACTCTCAGAAAGAAGACAAGTATGAAGAAGAGATCAAGATCCTGACTGACAAACTCAAAGAGGTCAATGCTCATTACTCTTTCGTATATTTATAAAACAAAGATCTTGAATCAGTTTTCACGACTAAAACTTTAAATTGAGTTTAATTCCAAATTTATAGTACAGAAACGACTTATTTTATGGTTTGTTTACGATTTAATATGTAGGAATAATTAGTAACTAAGAAATTGGACTTGGGATTGTGCATAAAACTTAAGTTGTCTCTTCCTTCTGTGTTGTCTGGAGAAGTATCATTGGGGAACTAGCTTGTTAGCTTGGGCACAGGATGATGGGGGGGGGATCTTGACCTTATCCATTTATTGGCAGAGAGCCCTGACATTAACTTCTGCTCTCGGTCTGAAGATTTGTAGCTGCAGCTCAGCTGGCGTTATTCAGTCACGGCTGCGTTATTGTCTATGGTTGTAACTGAAATTCCAACCGGGGTGGCATTTGAATGTGTTGGATCCTGGATCCATTAGAGGGTAAAAGGGTGAAGGTGCTGCTTGTAATAATGTAATGCCCCCCCCCTGCCAGGCTGAGACCCGTGCTGAGTTTGCTGAACGATCAGTGGCCAAGCTGGAGAAGACCATCGATGACCTGGAAGGTAGGACCATTTTCACTATTGTTCCGTTTTCCTCCTGGCTTTTCTTTGGCCGTTGTTTTGTCTCTCCTGTTGAGGTTCTCTCACTGCTCTCCCCATACTTCCATACACCTACAGATGAGCTGTATGCCCAGAAACTGAAGTACAAAGCCATTAGTGAGGAGCTGGACCATGCCCTTAATGACATGACTTCCATGTAAATTCTTCCCTTCATAGATGTGTTGCCAGCATGTGGTGTGTTTTGCAGAGGAGTAGCATGCATTTAATTTACACACACTAGTGATGTTTAGATGTCCACTCGGGACTGAACAAGCATTGAATGGCTTATGCAAATTGTTTACGACTAACAAGTTTCTTGCAAATTGGCAACGCCACAGTGGCAAAAGCGGACTGTATCCTACTACTGTTGCTCACACAATAGACAGGATGTTGGTGAACTAGCTCTAACGGAAAAGGGAGCAGGTCTGCTGACGCTGAGCTTCCTCTTTCAATCGCCGCGCTTACTTCTCCACGGCAACTGCTGCCGACTGTATCCATGGAAATGCCGCAATGCAAACACAAGCCCAATGCTCTTCAGATATGGATGTGCATGCAAAGTGGAGCCCCCACACAGCAGTGTTGAGCCACGCGTAGGCGTTTACATGGGAATGCACTCGTGCCCGCACGGCCGAGGTTTACAATGGTTGCATTTGATTGCGGGGAAGGAACAGTATGCGTGTGTGCTAAATTCGAACTAATACTATTGGGTGTGCTGTTGTGGACTAATGCGGTTTATCTGTCTGCGTTTAAAAAAATAAAATAAAACAAACTCAAACAGTATTAATCAGGACGGCGTGACTTGTACAACCCCATAATTTGAAAAATCGGGTCTCAACTCTCATGAACAGTCTCACCATTTTTAGTAGTAAGCGCATGGCCTGATCTGCTGTGGTTTGTGCGCCCATGTTAAAAGCCCTATTGCCCCGCCTTCTTTATTTCAGATAACAGTTGGAGTCTTAAGTGTCGGGAAGCCTGTATGCACTCCGACTGTGGTTGTTGGTTTGAGAATCCCAATTTGGTCAGCCTGAAGTCCATCGCAGAACTTTCGCGCGCGCGCTCTCTCTCTCTCTCTCTCTCCCTCCTCCTTTCCTGGATCCTGTAAACGTTCTGTGTAGAAGGCAGTTTCCACGGTGCCAACCCTCTGCCCTCTTTTTTTTTTTTTTTTTTTCCTTTGACCATCCTGAAGAGATCCACCTGACCATCTTTTCTGAAGCTTTTGTTTTGTAATGCAACTCTGTCCCGTCGTTGTTCAAAACCCTTGTTTCCCATCTCCCTGGCACTCCCGCTGTGGGATGGCTGTATTTCTGGGTTACTGTACTGTCTTTGTTCCACATGTCTGGACTGTTCTCTGAATTGCACTGCTTTCTCTGCACTGTACCTTTTGACTGTCTCTGTACAATGATATGAAGGGAGGGGGGAAAAAAAAAAGTTTTGCTGAAAAGGTATCGTCTTTCTGATTGCTTTTGCGTTCCGGCACACTGCGTTCTTCGCCTGCCTCGTCCTGTGTGCCTGACTGTTCGGAGAGCCAATCCTGGCACACGTTTCTGCTGAGAATGGTTCAAATATGTTTTCAACTGGGTTTACGACCTCGTCCCGACCAAGACAAGCTTCCAAGTGTCAGCGAGCGAACGAGAGGAAGACTAACAAGTCTATACGACCGCCCAGTCAGTTGGCAGTGACAGCACTTGGATAGTTACCTGACGTGGCGCTACTGTACCCGTGTATATAACTTCACCAGAGTTTTAAGGGGTTGTAACCCTGCATTTCTACTGCAGCCAGCTATAAATAGTTGCGTTAACGGTTGTGCTTCTGATGCCAAACGGTGGCACGTCTGGATGCTGCGGAGTTAAAACAACCTGCGTGTTCATAAACGGGAGCACTTGAGGTCAAATAAACCCATGCTAAACGAGATGCAGTTAAATGTTACAGAACCAAGGCACTTGGCCTAATCTCCTGTGAGCAAAACCCATCCATGTGTAATGAGCTCCGAGCACACACAAAAAAACACTGACCCAACACATCGTTTAGGCTTGCTGATGGACCCCATGTAAAGTCAAGGGAGAAGATACTTGTGCTGGAAAAACCGTTAAATTTTAAAGTTGCGAATTATTTACACAGGCCTGTTGCCTTCACCATGAAAGCCTGCACATAAAAAATTCCACATTGCTAGATGTGCTTTTGGTTTTGGGTGTAATTGAGGTAGTAAGCGGTCTGAGGCGTTTTAGGAAGTAGCAGCCATTAAAGAATGACTGTTCTGGAATGAACAAGATGCTTTTGTTTCCAGTGAAGCTAAAGGGGTCCGTCTGGAGAAACCCCTTCGCTGTTGCCGCCGCCTTGAATATTCATGAGCAGACGGGCTCTGTGATTCATTTTGAATTGTCCGTTAAAGTTTTACACATCACTGGTTATCAGTCAGCAACAAACGCATTGGTCTTGCTTACGTGGGTTCAACAATGCTGGCACGTAATCCATCTAGGGAGCGAGCACAGAGAATGGCATCATGTTACAACGGAATGATGCCCTGCTTGGGGGGGTGGCATACAATAAATACAGGAAATGGCAACTGAGTTCATTTAGAGCTTCAGTGGGCTGATTAAAATATGCAAGTCCTCTTCAACCATTAAATAAAACCACAATTGGGGGGGCTTAATTTTCCCCATTTTGTGTGTATTATATAGTTTTAAAAGTGACTGGGGGGGCGGCCAATACAGTTTAAAATTAGTGATACTAAATTAACCAAAGTATGATATTTAGAATTGTGGTGTGAATTTGAAGGTTTATTCAGTGCCCTTGGTATCTTCAATAAAATGGAAGAGTAGGAAGTGATAATTAGATTTGAGGTTTTCCAAATTCCCTTTTACACCTTGAAACATTGTTTCAAACATTGACCTCTGTCTAGCCTTAAGACGGAAGAGGTATCCCCAAAAAGCATAAGTTCATTCCTTTTTTGGGATTTTTTTTGTTGGTAGATTGGTTAGTGTGGCACAATCTCTGAAATTTCTAGAATTCATGTGCGGTTCTGGATAATTTGAATACAATTTCAAAAGCTTTGGCTTGCCATGTGGCTAAAGTGTAGCGCTGCCCAAAACAAACTTTTGTAAATTTTTTAAAAATGGCATTTGGATTAGCTGGATATCGTCTATATCAGTATCAGTTTCCAGGAATCGGTATGAAAATGTGAACTTATTTTGGGTACAATTAGAAGGTAAAGGTAGATGAGCTGTGAGGATTTGGCCCAAAATGGCCAGATTTTACAGTATTACAGTCATGGCCTCACTACAGAAGAGGCTATCCTACGATCCTCTTTCTTGCATTGGTACTCAGGTGAGTCTGTAGGTTGAGGTGAAGAGAAGGCTTTAATTAGAAAATTATTCAAGACTTATTCTAGTTCTGAACTTAAAATGAATTGGCAAGAATCCACATGTTATACATGGTCATTTCCCCATTTGTGACTTCATTAAGTAAAAAGATATTCTTTGACATTTAAACTCCGGGACATGTTAAAGCTACATCCCCATTTGCGTTGTCCTATGGCCCTTTATTTAAACCATCCATAAGCCTGACATGAAGCTGCAGAATTAAATTATCTTGATACAAATTCTGGCTAGCTTCTTTTTAAGCCAGTTTGTCTAGACTGCTGCCTGTTTTCGTCTTACTAAGCAGGTGGCATATTTTCTTCAGCCTGTCCACAGGGAGTCTGTGAATGTTGGTCTTTAAAAGGACTGATTGTAACTTGATCAAGTTACACTTCATGCCATTTGTGTCCAGGAGTTGCTTTTGAGATCTGGAACGGTTTTTGTTGTGAAATGTGCAACTGTATGTTGTGAAATGTGCTATGTTGCCGAAGTCTTGGGTTGAAAATACTCTAGCTGTCTGAGTCGGTTCTCTGTGAACTTGCATCATTGGACCCAGGGCAGCGCCTCCTGCCTATTGGAAGCTTGCCTTTCAGGTTGTAAACGACATTTGACCATTTAAGATGCTTCCCCTGCCTCCGTTTCTCAGCACCTTTTGTTTGTCTGTTTCAGAGAGGCTGGCTACCGCCAAGGAGGAGAACATCAAGATTCATGCTACTCTGGACCAGACCCTGCAGGATCTCAACAGCTTTTGAACCCAGTGGAGCTGCCGCCTTATTCCCTCTCTGTCGTCATCCCTTCACCTGCCCTCCAATCCCTCTCTCTGCTGTCTGAATATATTAGAGTAGGAAGGGGCTGGGGTTAGATTTTTTTTTTTTTTTTTTAGAGAGAGGGTAATCTGTAATTCTGTCTTAAACTTGACCCATCTTCCTGTCTAAATTCCCCTCACGAAATCCCAGTATCAAATTTCCCACTAGTGTGCACCATCCTCCACTTGTCTCATCTCTTCCTAAAAGGGCGCCATGTACTAAAGCACCAATGTCTTAACGGTTTGCATGTTTTGGGGTTATTGATTGGTTCATTTCAGTTAAGGTGCAAATAAACATGGGGCTTTGTCTGTCAGAGGGTTCCTGTATTTTACAGGCTAGTGAATTGGTTCCGAAACTTGATTGCTGGAGCTTGAGGCTTTTGAGCCTTAGATTTAATTATTAATATAGCATACTGCAGGGAGGGAAAAGATGCGTAATTAAAATTCTGAACTGGACTTAAGACCAAATATTATTCATTCCACGTGCTAACCTTCTCTCCTCCCCATCCTGACCTCCAACTCACTCGTTCACTCCTAAACTCTCCTCTGCTTCAGTGCCGTTTCTATTATGGCTAAAAACATTACTTTTCCAATAATGTTTGGGACCATAAACGTGTTACCTTAGTTGTGCATGTCACACTGTTGGTGATGATGGGGCATTGACGGGGGCCATGCCTTTGTTATACCAAGGAGATGTATTTTCTGTTTCATTGCATGATGTATTATTTTTATACTATATACCATATAACGAAAAGCCAATATCACAAGATTATTATTCAAACAGAGAACGGTTTCTTATTTCTAACGTTTTGTCCCCCTCACCTTTTGGAGAGGGATAAGATTTGAAGCATATCCTGAGGATCAAAGTTTATCTCAGTGGGCCTAAATGGGGGGAAAATGGTGCCAATTGCAGCCATTCTCTCTAATCAGCCAATCGTGTGATTGATCTCATGACAGTATGGGGAAAGGGGAGGGGTGTCATTAAATTATCAAACCCAATGCCACTGCCAAAATGGACATGGAGCCAATTGAAAGTAAAAGGGAAATTACTTTGGAATAAGGGTATTATGTGCACAAGTCCCATCATATTTAGTGTAAGAATAGATTATTTTGCGAACAAGCTAAACTGCTAATTAAGTTTTAAACCGGAGCATCTCCCGATCTAAAGATGTAAACATTTTGATATGATCAATGTTTCATTGTAATAATCATGATGATAAATATGGACACCTGATTTTTAAATAAAGGACCATGATTCTTATTGACATTCCAAACTGGTTTTGTCTTGCGATTACTGTTGTCTTTATTGAAAACGCGTGGTGTACCTGAGACCAAAGTTGGGTTAGTCACTTCCAATAAACACATTTCAGCTTTGTTTTGGATCAGTCGAGATACGCGGTCTTGTCGACAGAAGACACCGGGGAGCTCCTCTTCGTTCTACAGACTTCCAGGCACTTGCATTCCATTGTCTCGTCAATACTTCTCCTCGTCTCCGACTCGACAAGTCAGAGTAATTGCACTTCATCTGAATATCTTTTTCTAGGTTACAAGGAGTGGCCATATTTGGCAATTGCTCAAATATGAGGTCACTGTGACATGCTCTACAACTGGCGTTGTTGTCTTTTGCAATTACTTTAGAATTTAGCCCAACCCACTGAGATTAGTGAGGGGGTGACATCTGCTGGCCATTAGTAACATCGCAATCGTTTAGCACTACTTCTGTAGTGTAAAATAAGGAGGTGTCTAGCATTAAGTCCGTTATAACCAACTACTGTTTCTAGCCTGATCTAAACTGAATTGTTAGCCCGTAGTGTTTGGCGATTCACATTGAGCAGAAGGAGTTTTCTTTTCTTCCACCCCAGCTCTCTCCCGAGCCAATGAAAGCAGCTCCTTCAGCTGGTCTTCCAGTGGTGGGGCAACCCCATCATTAAAGATGGTCCAATCAAATTTTACTCCCTGGTCCAACCCACACTCTGACTCAGCATCGTCTATTCCTGAAGATAACAGGCAACAGAAAATAGTATCAAAGTTGATGCAGAACTGTTGTGGAAGTTAAATATCTAAATACATTAAATTGATGTTTCTTGAACAATAAGATCAGTGTGCTACATAGCCTATCATGTTACTATCGGTTAAGTCTGTATTTACGTGGTTGTGTTAAATTAAGGTATATTTTGTATATCGGGCTCCTGTCTCTGGATGTAGGAAGGACTTCATTAAGCTTGTTAATTGTTGTCAGAACCCCAGCTGTGTATAACAGTGCACTTCCACAGGAAGCACTTGGGGAAAAAGCACCTTCTTGTGGCACCATGTAGCTTGGTCTGTATATCTCACTATATATCTCACTCTATATCTTTTTCACACATTACTCTGCCATAAATGGCTTGCTTTGTCTTGTGACTATTGCGTGTCTAAGTTGTTAATTTGGTGTCAGTGTATGTGTGTATTACATATAGTAACTGTTACATACCAGCCGTGAACACCCATCCTCTCTCCCTCCTGGTCTGATCTGAGGCTTCAACCCGAACGCAGCAGGTCTGCCTAGGAAACTCCTTCCAGAACCACTGTAGGTCTGACAACCGCCGTGCATCGCTCACAATCTTGGCCCGCAAACATGGACAATTGGATAGGCCAGAGGAGAAACTGAGTGAATATTACTCGACAAACGCAAGGTATAGCGCCAACCATAAGATATAATGCTTCTGTTATCTTACCCAAACAGGCTGTGTGGCACACCTCGACGCCAGGTGACAGAAAAACCCTGGGTCTTGCGCTCTCCGCCTTTCGCCCCACGCTATCATGTCAGCTCGGTACTGCTCCTTGTACTGACCCGGGCCCAGTAGCAGCTTATAGTCAAGTCCCATCTCCTGGGGAAGCAAGAACCACAAAAGTCTCTTTGATCTTGGATACCAGTGGGGCAATGCTGCTCAAAAAAAGGGGAAGGGGACGGTTTGCAGGACGATGGGGAGAGGCACTATGGGTTAAGAACGAACTGCAATACCGTGAATTGCCGCATCAAAATAAATGTATGCAATTAGCTATGTTTGACTCATAAATGTAAATGTGTGAGGGTCACAGCGAACTGACAGATTAGATCCTGAAACGCATCTACTGACCTGTGCGTATTGTTCTTTGAGCGGAGCCGATAAACGCAGGATACAACATGCTTCTTGACCTAATCTGGCGAATGTGAAGTAAATTGCAGGCTATTTTAAAAATATTAAGTAATTTCGAATGCAATGTGATAGTGAATATTTAAAATTATTTACGAATGATTGTAGATCACTTGCCTCTTATGAATCAGGTCTGTAACATAATCTTTTCCGGATTTTCTTTTACCACTGAATAGGAGTATGAGTTTTGGTTTAGTCGCCGCCATCTATACCCAATAAACTCTTTGTGAAGTAACAATTTTTTTAACAAGATAAACGCACGACAAGTCACACCACTAATACTGACAGCATATGTACTGTAAACCTTCGACCATTCACGTCCCTACAAAACGTAATATAATTGACCATTTTTGTTGAATATTTACGAGACTATTTAATTTCACAATAATGTATTTGAAGTCTATATTATATTTATATCGTTGAAGTGTGCAATTTAACTGTTTTTATGAATGGGTTCAATTATAATGTAAAGCTATATAGAAGGCGATTCACGACAAAGTACGGTAAAATCGGACGAGTATTACGCCTACAGAGGTGTGGCGTACAATTTCCCCGCCGTTTATCTTTCCTTTGCATTTCCGTTTCCGTCGCATCTAATAAACAAAGTTGTATAAACCAATAAGTAGGACCTCATAACTATGTATTAGTAACCATATAATAGTATACTATATATAGAAAACGTGATGTAAATCACTACTTAGTTGAATATGTACGACACTGTTTAATTTTGAGAGAATGTTTTTAAATTGTATTGCCATTGGTTAAGCATGCTCTTTATCTGTTTATCAAATAACAGTTTCGTGTAGCGGAGAAATGCGGGAAAATATTGAATACTTATATTTTATAATTTTAAGCTTACTGGAAACCTCGTTCCATTTCCCCTAAAACTTAACTTCACACGCTAATACAGACTGTCAACCCTTCTTAAAGAACGCGTTCTCTTTATTTTATGCATGGGGGCGCGAACGGACGTCGAATGTCCCTGCTTTGGGACACCTCGCTGAATAATAGAAGTAGTCTGACGCAAAAGAACGTGATCAATAAAATCTGGTTGTATTGTCTTGTCAGCGGAGGTCTGAAATCCAAGTTGCACATTCACGAACAGTTAGTTTTTACTTGAACACTAACAATAACAACCGCATTTCCCTCGCCAGCTGCTGTTTTACTCATTTTTATCTCAAGGAGGAAAGCAGCACGCATGGACGCTTGATAAAGCTAGGTTTTCTTTACGTTGAGAGAATACAGTTGCATAACGCAGAGCTGTACTGTAGGTACTGTTTCTGTGCATTAAAGAAAGGGGGGGAAAAACAATGAAACCATTGATATGCTGTTTATTTATTTAATCAATTCAACTTTTAAGTAAATTAACCTTTGACAAAGTTAAGTAACTGAAGTTAATTTTTTCGTGGAATGACAATTAAAATTAAATATACAATGAATACAAATGTAGGTACAATACAAATATCCATATACAATTAATGCAAATGTTGTTTCAAATCATATAACCATTTTTTAATATTGAAGAAAACTTACAAATTTCAATATCTGATTAATATGCTGTGTCACAGTGGTGCTTTGCATTTTCTGGCCGTTACTGTGTTGTTTTTTATTATTCTTTTATATGAGGTTGCTGTAGTTATTGAGAATACTGTTGCATTGGAGTTGTCTGTATTATCTTACTGAGTATTTGAAGATCCACACAATTATGTTTCATGTCAATTATCTTCACATATTCTTAAACGTATTAGTGTTGGTCTCTGAGTTGATTTAGTAAAAATATTCATGTTGGCGTCATACGTTTGGATCGGTCAGAATATGGGGTCGTTATCAGATTTCCAGGCCTGCCCGGTTCCTGGTTGAAGTCGGCGCCGCTTCCCATACAGACATGGAAGCTTGTGATTGGCGCGCATCACTACCGCGGCGTTGCAGGAATCTGGTTTGCGCACCACCTCACACCAGTCGGGGTAATCCACGGGCTGGGACCCACTGTGGGAGACAGGAAGCAAAGCTTAAAGTTATTGCGGAACTGGGTTTGTTACTTTCAGGAGGTACAGCGCTTTTCTACCCTTGGTGAAGTTATTTAACTTGAATTCTTTCATTTTATATCTAGCTGTTGAAGTGCAAAACTGCGTGCAAGCTAAGCAAGTCGTTCGGGATAGCTGTTTCTGACGCATATTCTGCACATACATAATAATGAGACGTGACTGATAAGGACACGTAGACATAGCAAATTGAGGCAGCCAAAAGCATCCAAAGCAAAGAAAGAAAGGATGATGAAGATCAGGGTATGAGAAGGGCGTGGGAGTGTCACCTGTGGAAGAGGAAGCAGGAGGAAAGAGGACAGTGTGCGGCGCCGTGTAGACGATCACATGGTGCAGGGTCAGGAGTGACTTACTGGTCGCAGCATCCCACTCCAAATGGCTCCATGCAGATACACTGATAGCAGTTCTGGGTCATCCAGCTCTCTCCCATTCCAAACACCTGGCCCAAGTGCTCACAGCTTGCTACAAAGTACCCACAACAAGGTTAAATGACAGCGTTGTATTCGACAAACAACATACAGTCCTCAGGAAAGGTATTTGTACACACAACAAAGACGTGCAAGAACCATCAAACAACTTCCTGCTTTTGAAAGATTTATAGAATCCTGGAAAATTCCCTGGTAATTGCTTATACATTGTGTTTTTAACAAGATCCACAATCAAAACCATTTAAACTAACGTTTAGTATGTTTAATTGTTATCTGAATGAAATACTGCAACTGTGGTGGATTTTCAAAAGTGACACTCATGTTTCTTTACTAATTCTGTAATAACCTTTCTTTAAAAATGTGGCATAGAAATTGTAAGCGGCACATTAGAATCTACTATTTCTCAAACTGTGATGCTGAAAACATACAATCTGAAACTGACCGATGTTGAGGCAAACATTAATTTGAAGTATTTTGGCAAATACACAGACGCATGGCATCACAGTTCTGCATGGTATTAGCAGTTAGATGATTACGTAGTCGTTAATGTTGAACAGCGTTGGTCATTAGTGTTGAGTCCTGTTTCAGGTCATACCTTTAGTGTTAAAGTAGCACTCCCCACTGCTGTGGACTGAGAGACAGGGTAGGATGGTGTTCATCATATAGATTACAGCCACGAGCACCTGCTTCTCTCTCTGTATTCGCCACATCACTGTCAATAAAAATCACATGAACTAAATAAATAAACATTTTTTATTTTCCCTTTTCTTCTCTCTTCATTGCCTGCTTCCTTCTCTTTTCCTTTGCCTGTTTTTGTGGTATGTACCATTATCCGTTTTTATCCCCCTTCCTAGAAATGACAAAATGGGTCCTTACCTCTCTCTCTGTTCTCTCCCTTGTCTTAAGACCTCTTCCGTAGCGCTCAGATTCAGCCCCTGAACATGTGGGTTTCACTATAATGCTGTGTACAGCCACAGATATTTATACCTACAGCCCCCTCCATTTCTTGGTCACAAAAACCAATGTTTATCTCTTTTATCTGCCTTTAGCAATTGTCTGTGTGCACAGAGTGTGCACTAACACAGATAACATTTTCACTGTGCCACAGTTATTGTATCGTGTGTATATTCCCAAGTCCCGTTTAAGGAATCAATGAAAGAGATCCACCATAGGGAAAATAGGCCATTTAATCAATCAGCTGTGCAACCGGTGTTCTTTAATGGTGTGTGGTTCCGTGTGTGTGTTAACTTTTTATATTTTACATGCAGTTCGTAAAATTGGATGGCAGAACACCACACATTCAAAATAAATTTGGTGCACACCGAAGCGACGGGTTCAATTCCTTAGTAGGCATCCAAGTTTTTTTAGGAGCAAATTCAGTCACGTGAAAAACAAAATTTGGAGCCCTGTCTTAGGAAGTCACATATCTAAAACATCTTGAGTAACTGTACAGTGTTTATGTAACTAATATATTAACAGGCCACTATTACAATAGGCAGTAAGGTAGTTTTTGTATCTATATGTATTTGTGCATAAAATAAGCGTTCATCTGTGGGGGGTTTTTTTAAATCTTTGTTTATTCTGGTCTATGCTGATTGGTCTGTATACACTGTCTTGTATGTGCTGATAACACACAGACACCCATACACAAACACATAGGTGTAAACCTGACAAACAAAGACACACAAAGCGGTATTCAGCCTACCAAAGATGTTTAAAGGGTGTGGAACAGGAACATTGGGTGAATTTCCCTAAACTTAAATGTATATTTGAATGTACATTGATTACTGTGTACAGTCATGAATCCAGTCATAAGGCTGAATGCGTGAAGCAGATTAGTTTGTTAAGGTTAATAAATATAAAAAACACATTGAGCTACCACACATGTTGAGGAAGAGTAATGACATTTTGTTAAGTAACAAAGCTACAGAGCTATGAATCATCCCATGTTATTATTCCAACTACAAGGTTGGGGTTTATCTCCCATTAATCTGAATTTAAACTAAATCCACATATCAGCGGTATACAGCTACGAGTACACCGAACTGGCCAGAAAGGATTAATTATGGGATTTAAATAATATATCTATTGAAAAGCACACTGCTTTTGGCATTAAAATGACCAGAATAAATTCTCTCTACTGACATCTGAGAAGGCAGATCATTTCCTTAATGATGGCTATGGAAGATTGTTCACAATTAAGGAACAAAAATAGATTCCAAACAGAATATGTATATTAAAGCTACTATAATTCCTTGCAGCGTTCCAGCAATGCTGCAGAACATATCAGTCATAGAATACTGTTTAATTTTCAGTCAGTCAACCACACATATGGTAAAAACACGCCAGAGAAGATAACCTTGGAGGCTTGGAGGGTAAAATGGATTGTCCTGGACTATAGTGGGGGTAAAAGCTTCAAGATGTAAACTTTACATGTCTGTAAATAGATACTTTTATAGGATATTGTGTTATGTAAATACATTTATAAGTAAGAAATGAACTGAAGTTTTTCCACAGAAGTTCTATAAAAGATTGCACTGCAAGAGAGTACGACTATATTAACATGCTTTTGCTTCAGGAATTTGGCAATACTACAGACTTTAAGATCAGATTATTATTGAAAGGGTCTTGGAATAAGTCATCTTTGTCTTGTTACAATATAACCCCCATACGTGCAAAGTGGTTTTTCCTGTTAAAGTAAAACACAGAAAACATTCTCAAAACCTAGGAGCAGGAAGCTGAATCTTTGCATAAAAGTATCCAATGATGAAATGAAATGTAAACGTGCCCTAAACAGATATGTGATTATTTATATTTGTTGATTTTGTTGATCAATACAGAGCGGCGCAGTACCTTTTGTTTTGTTTTTATCTTTTATTAGTCGGTTGACAAATGTTACAGTCTGGGCCCGAGTGTGGCATTGTGCTCTTGCAGATACATCAAAAGACCAACCTGTGCCTTCTCTGTGTTATTTCCTGCATGAGTGCAGTTCCTTCTTCACTTTGCATAAGCATCACGTTCTCTCAACATTGGCTACACATGGACAAAGCAAAATACAT
>JAOVYW010001801.1:29263-48892 GCA_025775045.1 Hiodon tergisus | reverse complement strand
TTTTTATATATATTTTAAATAGAGAGAGAGAGAGAGAGAGAGAGAGAGAGAGAGAGAGAGAGAGAGAGAGAGAGAGAGATTGCTCTACTATTAGTATAAATGTAAAAACTGAATATAATCTTTCTTTATAACCTCTTTCAAATAAATATGATTTATCTGGCGGTTATTGATTTTCTGTGTGATTTTTTTATTATACTAACTTGTTTGTCAGCTTTGGCGATTCAATAGTCATGCCAATAAAGCACATTTGAATTAGAATTTGAAATATTCTAGAGAAAAATAAGGATAGTCTGAGACTATGCTTCTGTGTAATCATCCTTTAAACACCTCCTGAATTAATTTTGTTTCGCTTCTTGATGAGCGGAATAACTAAAATCGTAAATTCCAAGCACGTTATTCCAATCGGCAACAGCATTCCCAGTGTGAATAAAATCACCAACCAATTATACAACCACCTTTGTTGAAGGTGAAGGCTTTTTTGATAATTTACTATTAATTCCTAGTACAGTTTACTCACAAGCAAGTTAATTCATGCAACTGTCCAGTCATATGTTTTTTTTCATAGAATTTTGTTAATGAATGGTTTCTATTTCGATTTTTTTTTCCATTTATTCACCTGAACGAAACCATGTTTCTAATCGATGTATTTCGGAGTCATGTTCTTAGGCTGAACTGCTGGATATAAATAGAAGACATGGCATTTTCAGGCTTTTGACGTTCAAAGGCAATGTTTGGATGAACTCTAACTGCAATATTAGGTTTACTATCAAACAGTCAGGATCAAGTGAGCACACATCGTTAGAATTTACGAGAACCTGGTAGGGGCATTGCTTGTGTCGGGTTTGTTGGTCAAAAATTAGAGCCTTTTCCAGCAATTTTAACTGAGCCAGGTCTGGAGAAGGTTACATAGCATTCTAAATCTCGACAATTGTCCTTCATTTTATTTTTTTTGGAAGTCAATAATAATACTTATTTGTACACTGCCTGGCCGTGGCATCCTTTTGAAAAGCTTATGCAATGTCTCAACATTTATTTCTGTCCAGAGTTGCTTAAATTATTCACCAATATCTTCTATTGATGATGGGAGAGTCAAGCCAGTCTGTAAAGTCTTCTCCAGCACCTCCCAAAGATGCTCAATGGGGTTCAGGTCCTGAACCACTCTTTCACAATTTGAGCCCGATGAATCGAGGCATTGTCATCTTTGAATATGCCTGAAAAACCTGGTCATTCAGTATATTCAGGTAGTCAGGTGACCTCATTTTTTGGCCACATAACGTTGCTGAACCTAGACCTGATCAACTGAAGCAACCCCAACTCATAACACCGCCCCCACAGGCTTGTACAGTAGGTACTAGGCATGATGGGTGCATCACTTCATCTGCCTCTCTTCTTACCCTGATGCGCCCATCACTCTGGAACGGTAAATCTGGAGTCTTCAGACCACATGACCTTTTTCCATTGCTCCAGAGTCCAATCTTTATGTTCCCTAGCAAATTGAAGCCTTTTTTTCCGATTTGCCTCACCGATAAGTGGTTTTCTTAAGGCTACACATCTGTTTTGTCCCAATCCCTTGAGTTCTCTTCGCATTGTGCATGTGGAAATGCTTTTTCACTATTAAACATAGCCGTGAGTTCTACTGTTGATTTTTTTTACGATCCAAAAGGTTCAACTGATCTTTGATCACAATCATCCAAGATTTTTTTCCAACCACATTTCTTCCTCAAATATGATGGTTCACCACTATCCTTCCAGGTTTTAATTATTCGTTGGACAGTTCTTAACCCAATTTTAGTACTTTCAGCAATATCCTTAGTTCTGCTTGATGCAGGCCAATAATTTGACCCTTCTGAAACAGAGTAACATCAGTATCAGCGACCAGTATCTTCCGACATGATTTTTTAAGAAATGAGAAGCTACTCAGGCAGTGTATGATAATAGTAATGTTTTGATCTATGAGAGAAGTGAAAAGAATGGAAATAAAAATATTTGCCTGCCACATGTAGCAGGTGTGTGCTGATTGCATGTTTGTAAGTGAACAAAATAAAAGAGCAGGTTTAGGAAAGTTGAGTTTTACCATGTTTAAACTTATATCTGTGTTATGGCATGGTATTCATTTCCTTCTACTCAGATTCTAATTTGTGTTTATTATTGAATTAGAAGGCAGGGTCCTCGTGGTTACAAAGAAAAACAAAGTACCTCTTCTCCATACAAGTCTGGTTCTGCCTGATTAACTTAATTAATTGTGGGATTCCTCACTGAAATGTGCATCCTCTATTCTCAGGCCAGTTCACCAATTGATCACGGTATTTCCTCTTTGGCTCTGTGTCTTGATTTGAGGCCGTCAAGCTTTACCACAGCATCAGAGAGGGTGCACCGTGCCCTCCCTCTCTGCTCCTTGGAGATAAAGCTCTGGCACATCCCTGGATTCCCCTGATGTCTAGCCTTGCATTTGTGTTATTAGGTCTGGCTCGGTAAACAGCTTGGATACACATAAATCAAGTATTTTCGGATTTCAAAGTGATCGATCTTCTGCTGCCGACATCTTGCAGGTGCGGAATATTGGTGGTTGAGTGTGGTACTGTGACAGTATAAAACAGATGTTACCCATGGGCCTGTTTTGGTTGGTTCCTTTTTCTCCCTTGGTCTCTGAATGTGGATTGGTGGTGTTCCTTGTCCTCGCTGATTGTGCTTGCTTGTGCTTCTAAGGAGTTGCCTACATTTGAACCACACTTATACTCTATGATACACCCACACGTACAATATGATAAAGGCAGTACATAGTGCAAAGGGGAAATTTATGGAAGCATGCAGTGGAATAGCAAGGAAACTTTGTTATTTTATCTCATGTTGACCTCTTCCTGTAGAGATTTTATGGTGACAATAGAGCATCTACCCCCTATAGTCAGCAACAGCTCCTGTCCGGGGTGTCACAGTTATGTCCAGCAGAGTAGTGCGCTCTGTCATTCACATCAGCACAGGGTGCACCAGCATGGTGGACCACCTAGACAACCAACCATCACTTATCCCCCTACCGCTCCAGTCAGTTCGACAAGAGCCAAGATGAAACAACTATCCCTTCAAATAAAATGAAAAAATCCATGTACCTTGGATTTCTATTCACAAATTACACTCAGTTCATGTTATCGAGAACACAGCAGCAGTGACCATTTCAAGGATATGAACTTGATGCTTTATAATCAAAAGTCCATTTGTTTAATTGCTCTCTCAGACTTCTACCTGTAAGATAGAGGTAACACTCAAATACCAAAGGATAAGTCTGTGTCTTTCTGGCCCTGATGGCACATGGTTGCTCTTCTACAGGGAGCTGACAGGACCTCCTGGGTTAGCTCACTTTGTTGATCTTATTCTCACTCTCCGTTGTGTGTAACCTGCTATTCTTTCCTCCAGCCTCACAAGTCTTGAAGGCCCGAGGATTAAGCAGTAGCAATTTTCCAGACAACAGATGAAAGGGAGGGATATCGCCACTGGCTGGTAAACATCATGTCAGATTCGCCCCTGACCTTCTCGACGCTGATCGAAAAGCAATGAATTTGCAGTCAGAATGTTACCCAAAAAGTTTCTCCATGCAGTTGTCGAATACAGATTTTTAAAAGGGACACATTAATCACAGGGTAAGCAGAAACAGAATGTTAGATAAACCTGTAAGATCACTCTGGTATTTAAGTATGTTTATGCTGCTGCACCTCTCAACGTTGTCCAGAACTCATGGTGTTACTCACAGCCCCCCTACTCATCCCTCTGGCACCTCCCGCTCACCTCTGTCTACTCTGCTTGTCAACGATAAAGGAAGTGAATGGCTTCTGGCCACTTGGGCTGGTGATGTCAGTGGATTGCCATTGTTTCCCTCTGGGTTGCTCGCGAGTGAGTCTCACAAGTGGAATGAGCCAACTGGCTGGGGGGAATTAAAAAAAAAAAACATTTTTATTTTATTAATGTTCTTCAGAATATTTTTTGTGCACCACTGCTAATGTTGCAGGGGTGTTTTAACGTAAATAGGCAAAGGGTTGGAGGCAGAACGGTGACAGTAATTTTTCCTTCCAACATGCTTGCAGTGCTTCATATTTGGTGAAGTCCTGCTGAATTTCCTATGCTAAGTGACAGTGATGAAATTTTATTCTCCACTCTCTTCAAACTACATAATGATACCAGGCAACTGTGCAGGCTCTTGCAGGATTTGGTTGTCTGTTTCCAAGTGTGGATGACTAGAATTCAGGCACAGGCAGTTCCTTCACTCCCTCCAACAGTGAAATCCTGGCTTTGCGTTATTTCAATTTGCTCAACTCCCGTCTCTCGCTGACAGACCCACTGAGAGGCAGGTGCTCTACAGTAAAAGAACCAGCACAATTATTAGCCTAAGTAGAACTGTAGTTCAAACTGGCTGCTCCACCTTTCCTACCCCCTGGATTACTTGATATGGAGAGGACAGCTTGCTCAGAATGTTATCTTTACATGTGATAGCATAGTGGTGTGGAAAACTGCAGCATAGAAAGCTAACTTGTTGAGGGAAAAAATGTGACAGGTGACTCAGTATTAGCACAACCAATGATGGAGCAGGTAGTAAATGTTGTTATGTATATGTCTTGCATACACAGAACAACACTAAAGCTAAAGGGCCTTTGAGGGTTGGCAAATGGCACAGATTTTATCGTACTTTCGCCTGTTTATCTTACACGCAATGGTGAGCGTGCAGGTGTTGAAAAAGAAGATAAAGAAGTCACTCTATGACTGTGTTTGTAATTACTGCGGGGCTTTTCGTGCCAAAGTCGCAGATCTTTACATCACCCTCCTGTTGCCGCCTGGTCAGCTATATGTGCCACAAATCCAGATAAATCAGAATTGTTTAAAGCCACTTTGTTTCACCCTACAACTTCAGGCAATTTCTTGAATGGAATGTCTGTTTTTTAAGATAAAAACACTGGAGAACATGGTGTCTTAGAGTTCAAATTCTTCTTCAGACCGTTTCTTTTTTTACAGCTACACACTAGATCAGCGAGTTACGTCTTTAATCTTGGTATTATGCAACAGAGGGGATGTGGCCCACCCTGGAAATAATACCGATTAATTCAAAGGAAAGGTATAATTTGCTACTTTGTTACTTTCATAGGACTGACTATAAAATACAGAGTAAACTTTCATGCAACATTCTTCAACCTTTATCTAAATTTATTGTAAAATACTGGCGGAGTTGTTGAGTAACCCATGCAGACTGACACAAGATGCCGTAAACATAATTATGTTTGTGTTGGTATAATTAAGGGCCTTTTGTCATGCTGAAATTAAAAGTGCAAAACATTCAGCTGGTGGTTGCTTTTTTTAGATGGAGCCGTTTTCATTCAGCAGAAGCTAAGAAATGTAGAAAAACTATACACAGAATTGTACATGAATGATGCTGATGGTTCCTAATGTCACATCTGAAATAAATAAATAATAAAATAAAATAAATAAAAGCACATCCATATAACTTTCCCTGGATAAGGGGATGGACAACCGAGCCTTGAGGAGATCTGTGAAAAGTAAGATTTCGATATGGGTGTTTTGAAATAATTACATTGTAATAGGATATTGTATAGTAGTACAATGAGGATCAAACATTTTGTCTCTGTTTGTCAATTGTTCTATAATTAAAATGGATGAAAAATGTAGTGTTCGTTTTGCATCTTCTACCAAGTGATTTATTTTGAACGATGTGCACATTGTCAACAATATAGTCATGTGTTTTGTATGGCAGATTCTGCAAAATATTTTACTGAAGCATTACACCCTGAAGTCTGTCTTTCATTGCTGCACTGACAGAAAGACTATAGCTATATAATTTTTATCACTAGTTGCCCTGCAGGTGTAGGTTCTGTCTGTTCTTAAATAAAGGAAACTAAAGTAAAGGAAATAAAAAAGGGTGTAAAAGATGAGATTTCAAGGCAAGCATTACAATATCCACTGATAAACAGAGTTTACTTAGAGTTCAAATCCAATATGTGGCACTACTGACAAATTAGCAGTTACGTGTTCCTGGCTTTTTTTAACCTCAAATTTTTAAATGAAAATGAAGCCCAACCAATTTTGGAAAAAACCTACCTGGAAGGGATCTTACTGGTTGCTTGGATATTGACTGGCTGATCTGACTCTCCAAAGGGATGGCGTAAATGACAGGTGTTGTCAATAGCATGATAGAATGATTCGCAAACCCATAATCTGAAAATTAAGTTCAGAACTGAGTAAACTGTATATCTTTAAAGATGAACCTACAATGCCGTAATAGAGTTAAAAAATCAACACTTGTCTTCACCAGGGAATTACTTCAAGTGGCTTGATTACCCTTGAATTTAATTCTTTTCATGAATTTACTATGATATTCCAGGCACAACATGTAATAATTCATTTAATTTAGGCTTCAGCTACACATTGCAACCACTGCGAAAAACTGCGGGACGAGAATGAGAATTTTGTGTAGCAATATAAACCTTACTGATTGCCAGTTGTAGTACCTCATTATAATGTATTTTATTACCTGGTTTGGTTCCTATCATGTCCTCGGATTTCTTCCCATTATCCATCCAGTTTGAGCTGAAGGGAGAGATCATGGTATCTAGATCCTGGAAGCTTATTTCCGTTGCACAGTATCAATTAAAAGAAACATCTGCCTTATGGCTCTGCAGGTCTCCCAAACAGGATGTCATTACGTAAGATTATGAAGCAGTTATGTTTGGAATCATTTTCAATTGGTTAAATAGATCAATTTTAAAACCTTGGATGAAATACATAACAGAAGGTTCTTATGCAGCAGAATATGCTGCTTTGGAGAACTCCCACCCCTTGTTCCACCTACCAGTGCCCACAGTGGTTAAAATTGACCTCTACCCCTTATCTGTACCACTTATAACTTCCCCATGTGCACATGTTAATTTGAGCAACCTCTGCCGTTGCTGTGCCTGTGAGTTATGAGAAGTGTCTGATTCTATTCCCTTTTCTGAGCTCTTCTTCTCTGTTACAGCCACACTGGGGACTTTGGACTTCAGTCTGCTGTATGACCAGGAAAACAATGCCCTGCACTGCACCATCAATAAAGCCAAGGTAAGTGGCTGTATACAGTCAGTGATGAGGAGGGCTTTCACGAGTTCATATCCATTCACAATTATTTGTCTTTTTTTTCACACTGTCAATTGAAAACACTAACGTTTTTTTTTGTTTGTTTTTTTTAATTAGCAGACTTTGGTAAATAAAATAAAAGTACATACGTGTGTGTGTGAAGTATTTAAAATGCTTGGGAATGGGGCAGTTCAGCTGTGAACAACTGAAACTTGAGAACATCCTACTATGTGATTTAATGTGTGGGTACAATTTGTGCAAACAAGCTTTGCGTCACGGGCATCTGTGGGGAGACAGGGCTGCGACTGTCCCTTTATCTGTTTATTAGCAGACAGCCTTCCCATCAAGGTTGTCTCAATACTCAGCCTGTGTCATTCTGAATCTTCATTTAGCGGAGGTACTTTTCCAAACTTGACATTTACGTGAAAGTAAATTAACTATATAAATCAACTAAATCAATATAGTCTTGGTGTTGTCATGTTTCGATTAGCAGTAAGCATTGTAGATTGTGTTGCACACCGGAATTTTATTTTATTTTGGTCCAAAAGCAAACATCATATCCCATAGGCTCACTGTCAAGATGCAGTTGCATGCAACTAACTTCATAGGTTAGCTTCTATGACCTATTTATTATCTATTTACTATGCTTACATTTTCCATCGACCATCAGAATTGAAAAGTTATACTTTTTGTTTACTTTTTCCCTGCTCCAGTGACCAATTTGTTTATTATGGATAAAGTAGAATGAATAGCTTTAAATATATTTTTAAATAAGAGCGGATTGGAGTTTTTACATACAAAAGCAGAGCCAGAAAGCCTCCCAAGAGGTTCAGTAGGTAAATGCACTTGCCTAAGCTCAGGCTGAACCGTATGATCTGGTTTCGACAGTTTAAATCCAGATCATGTAATTTCCCCGCCTGGGCTGGGAATCAGCGTCTATCAGCTTGTCGCAAGCCAGCATCTCCTGTTGGCTTCCTGGGCTGGACATGCTGCTGTGAGGAATGTGACCCTCCAATCGGTACTGATCCTGTTGAACAGGTTGTGAAATGACGTGTGGCTCAAAGGTGATTGGATCAGAGGAGACCTTCCCTGTGTGTGGTGGCAAGGGTTTAGCTTAATTAGCATAAATTAGGAGAAAATGTAAGTGTCAGCCTTATTATTCCCATTGGGCTTGTCATCCGTATATTACAGATATTTTCATTCTTGAATTGATATCTGTTCTCAACAGTTTGTCATATCGCAAAAGCATTGCTTCTGAAAGGGGAAAAGAGTTCAATAATAAATAAAAAAATAGGTTTGCAGATCGGCTGTCGTGCTACTCCACCGTAAGACAAACGTCAAAATCATGTCCCTGAATTAGGGATCTATAGGATAAACTTAAATTTTATATTTTATCAGAAGATCTCTCTCCTTCAACTACCACAACCATATGGTGGTATGCAAGGATGGCACCAATTGGATTCTGGGGCTTCTCTTATCTTAGCCTCATTATCAGCTGAATTGATAGCTAAATGTTATATCAGGTACTGCCGTCACATGGCTCCTAGTTGATCCACCACATAATCTGAACTCTTTCCCAGACAGGAAGACTTGTAGACAACAGGGAACTTAGATGTACCTTCGTAAGAAAACGGAAAAGGAAAAGATTAATGTCCTAGGAACTAAGAGTTGTCGAATCCTGGTAAGGTCTCACCGCTCAGTACTGCGCTATATTAGCCAGGCTATTCTCCTAGCCTGGCTTTGTAGTTTTCTTCCCTTTATTCTGTGAAGTGTATTTCCCTTGACATTAGGCTTCTGGCACCATCTGCTACTGTCTGCTCCACTCTGTGTCCAAACCAGCCCCAGCATGGCCGATCGCAAGCTTGTCTCCTCTGCTGCACACATTCAAACACATTCAGTCCCTCGGTGAGGGAACACTTCAGCACGCATAGTCTAGCCTCAGTACCGGTATCCTGAGTCACATAGAGGTTTTCTGCTTTGCAGGAACCCAGTTTCTTGGTAGGTTAGTTTTAAAAGTGAGCCCACAATAATTTAAACTAATTTAAACTTTTAATGCAGCTTTCCATTTATTCCGTTTATTTATCTGACCTGGCTGAGAATTCCATAATGTTCAGGCAATGGTCATGGCCAGCTTCCGACATAAGCAATGCATGTGACCGAACGTTATTTTATCAGAAGTTATGTAGAGCAGCCAAGTAAGCTGTCTCTCAAAAAGCCGGAGCCAACCCTGTCTCTTGTATTGCATCGTTCACAGATTAGAGATTTTTCGCTACAGTTGCTTCATATGGATAGTTCTGGAGTTTTTTGCTCCTCAACCATTTCAAACAAAAACACAAGAGTAAAGTCCAGCTAAAAATTTCTACCGAGTTTTCCACCTGTTCCTGCACACCACAAGGCCCAGAATGGAGGATAAAATGTTGTAACGAAAGACAGCAGTAGCATTCCTTTGTTGTGTGGTAATCAATAAAATGAATTGCCCTCCTCTGTTGGACCAATTGGAACCAACGTCCAAGAGCATGCTGGCCCGTCCCCACGGATTATTTTCAGTATTCCTTTTGAGAATTTGCAGATAACCATTAAACTGCCGATTGCATCTGCTTTTGCCCGATTCATCCAGATATTTTCTCCCTAACAAATCTGTGCTTGAGCACAAACCTGATTCTAGCATTGCTGTGTTCCTAGTAAGCAGGCAAGCTTCCGTACTGAGCAAAGAATGATTAACGGCTAGCACTCAATTATGTTGTTTTAATTATTTGCACTATTTAGATAACAGGGAAATTCTAGGAAAAGGCTGTCGTGTTCTCGACAAGGCCATGCTTGTTGACTGCGGATCAGTCCCAGTAGCACTGCCTGCTTGTTAATGGGCAGCCCGGCTCTAAGGGCCGCCGTGGGAGTGGCGGGGCATAAATCTTCGGGTTGGGAGATGGGGCAGGATTTGCTCTGCTGATAGCTATCAGCCATTAGGGAACTGTTTCACTCCCGCAATTTATCCAACGCCTTTCATGAATTGTGAGCCCTCAGCGGCAGACGGACTAGGGCTGTGAATACTAAGCAGGCAGACACTCCCCTGTCTGTTCCCGCGCGCACCTGACAGAACCGTTTTTCAGTCATCGTTTCTGCAAATGCGTTGTGACCGTCCTTCGCTCAGATGGAGATGAGAGACAAAGTGCATAAGGCAATATGACCACGACGAGTGGCTTTGGCGCACAATCGGCAGTCCAACAGGTGCCGGCCACGCCACGTGAGCACCTTCAGGTCACATGAGACTTCCCTGCTCCAGTGATCTCCGGCAGCTGGGGCCGTTCGGTAATTAATGCACTGAAAGATCACATTACCAAGATGGCGATGGCTGGAGGATTTGTGGTTCCTGGGGCAGTGAGATAACATGGATTTTCAGGAGATGGTGAACACAGGGGGGATTCTTGGTCAGCCTGAAGAGTAATTTCTCATTTTCAGTGGAGAAGGATTTTTGGTATTTCTGTGCGTATGTGTGCGCACGCATGTGTGTGCCGTGAGTGGGGGGGTTGTAGAGGCAGTGCTGATATATTACTTTGCGCTTTTGCACCCAAATGTTTACAAGACATGTCAATGACACATTTCAAAAGGAATAAATGAATTCAGAATTAATGTATTACATTGACTTGCAGTACATAATTTGTACAAATTCAACGGTGAACTAAGCCTAGAGATTAGTAGTTCTATGTATTTTTCAACACTGGTTTTTCTTATCGCCATGGGAAATGCAAGTGTGCCCAAAGAGACACGTTGTACCAGGGTTCCTTTCGTCTGCAGTGAGGAAAGAATCTGCCGAGATGGGACATCAATCATAGCAGTCAGTCAGTCGAGTTGCCTGTGTCTATCTCTGAGATTAATCACAGGCTTTTGGACCAGCCATTGATTACCGGTGCCCAAATGCGGGAGCTCAGCATCCGTGGGACAATCTCACTTGGTGGCAGCGATTGATCACTTATGACGGATTATGGGCTACACTGGGACCTAGGATCAGTGTATGCTCAGCGGGCCTTCCACATGGACTTCGGGCCCGCTCCGTAATGCTGAATTGTGCACACGTGTCATCTTTGCTTTCAAACTCGTTGCGGATGGTTCCTGTGGCCTGCTATCCTTTTCTCAAGCATGAATCTATCCTGCAGGCTTTTTGTGTCACTATTTGCACTCTGTTGTGAGTGTTTTAATCTTTTATTTAATGTGATGCTTTACGCATGGTGGAGACAGCTGTTCCTTTTTCTTTACCCAGAAGGAGAGTTGCAGAGTAGTTTTTTAGAGCTAGTTAGAGTTAGAGCTAGCCGTTAGAAAAGGGTTTAGGGCAGTCTGGTCGCTATGATCTTGAAGTCACATATTCAGCAGTATCATGCTATTGCCGACTGTGACTGAGCAATAGTAGCATAGAGAAATAGAAAGCTTTTAAAGGGGATGGTAGCCGCTAAGGGTTCTCTCAGGTTCTTGCTTTGCTGTGAACCTTGGTATTTCGTGGGCACCTTCAGATTCCCAGTGGTGTCGACAGGGTCCTGCCTCTCTTCCCGACAGCACTTATTAGTAATTGCCAATTCCAAATTTTCAAAAAGACCAACTAAAGACTTAAGACTGCGCTTAACCCACTAACCTGTAAATACAGTGTAATTAACTCTCCATTTAAATTTCAGCAGTACAGGACACTGTTTGTCAGCCATCTCTGGTCTGCCTTGTTGATAGTCGTGGCCTTTACTATGTTACACGTGAGCGCATATCCAGCGCTGTACAATTCCTATTTTTAACGGAGATGGACGAAGATCTTTACCAGGACATTTTCAATTAGTAGATCCACCATTGATCTTGATGCACTGTGAGCTGCGAATTATTGTGTCTGCACATCCGTCAATATCTTTAGTAGACGGGGGAGAAGAAACCCTCATGTTAAGTTAAGCAGCCTTAATCCAATACGCGGCAAGCATGGAACCCTTTGCCCTCCTCCATTCTCTGCCAGGCCACAGCCTTCATGCTCTGCAGTTACAGCTTGAGCTACACCACATTGCCCTCATAAATGCGCTTCACTTATCAGACATTTGTATTCAAACGATCTCTCCCGGTTCAGACAGATCCTTCTGGAAATAAATAACACAATGCTCTTCTCTAAGGCTTTCTGCCGTTAATATTTAATTAAGCTGTATTACAATTTCCAATTGTCTTTTGACAACAGCTGGCTATTGAGTTATGAATCCGCCAGTCTTTTTGAATTAAGATAAAATAACAAATGCAATAGATTCTACAGTATTATTGTGTTACCTACGGAAGTATATACTTGATAAATGTTCTTGTTAACACTGGTATACAGAGTTAAATTTGATATTTTTGTTTTATAATTTTTTTACACCTATTAAAGTGTGGTGCGTTGTGTTATACTGTTTATAGACAAAAATGCTTAAACTCCTGCAGCACCTGACAGTACATTTTCATATCACAGACCAAATTTGCCCCTGAAGTTAAAACTAAATGCATTCTGTACTGGCAGAAGTATTGAGTTTACATCCTAAATGCAGTAATAAATAAAAATGAATTAGAATCTTTCATCTGATGTGATCCTTTATGTTATGAGCCTGAAGAAAACAGTAGGCAATGATTGTTACAGAACTTCAGTTATTAAACACTATTGTAGAACCTGATAAAACTACTTGCGTTGGCTTATGGGATGTCAAATTCACAAACAAAATTTTGGTGAGAGCAAACATTTTTAATTAATGTTGCCATCCAAAGGTGGATCTAGGAACCAACCATGAGAACACTAACATATATGCAATCACAATTAGCCCAAACATGTTCCCAAATCAATGTCCTAGTTATTTAATTAAGTAGCCGTAGAAAATGGCACAAGCTGCTAAAATTAGTCAATTTTGAGTTTCTTCAAATTTTTTGCAAATCATTCATTGCATTGCTCACACACTGGTTGTCTGTCAGCCAACCACAAGGGCTGAGCAGTAGGAGACGCCTAAATTTCCGCCTGTAGCACAGGAGTACACGGCTGCCGGGATGGGGAAGCAGGGTCCCCGGTCAGGGACCTGCCCTTGGTCAGCACCATTACAGTGCAACTGTATACCACTGCCCACCTCTGGGGAGCTTTTTAAATCCTGTGTGGATTTACGTCCTGTGTGTGTGCCAAGACATTATAAATGGAGTTTGTCAGAGGTCTTTAGTGCCAGGAAAGTGGACAGCAGAGTAAAACTGAGAGAATAAATGCAAAACTTTTAAAGGATAATTGTCAATTACTGTATTACAGGACACTGCCTGTGCATCAAAGGGGGGGAGCCACACTAAGTATGCATGGTGTTGGAGAGGGTTTTACCTGCGTAGGTTTAAGGAGCATATATAAGAATAACATAGCTACAATGTGGACCAAACTTCAACATCATCTTTACACATGCATGCTGAATTATCGGGAACCGTTGTCCATTGTTCGACAACAGTATTGTCCATCGTTAAATCCAATCACAGTTGTCAAATCCCCTAGACTTGTCTGGCCTAATTTTAAAACACCCAATGCTTCATATGTTGGTGTTCCTAATGGGTTACAAAGTCTATCAGCATAAACCCCGCCCCATCTTCACATCATGCTGGATACCTTCTTTTCACTCAACTTACATCCTTTATTCAAGATCTTCATCGAAAGTCACAGCTTTCGCAAAAAAGGGTCACACAGGTAAGTCACTGGCTCATGTTCAGTTTAACTGGTTCATTATTCAAGCAGCTGCTGCAACCAAGCAGCAGCTTCTTTTTAATAGTGCTTAAAATTTCACACCACTGACACATAGGTGTGCAGCCATTTTTTAAAGATATATTTGTTTGGTTTTCTCTTAAGATTAATCAGAAAATAAGATATATTCAAATCTTTTCTGATTATTTAAATGGAAAAATTTGATAATGTAATAATTTCTATGCATTTCTCAGATTAAATAGTTAAACATAAAAAATGAAATACCTCTAATAATATAATTATTAGTATTATTCACGTAAAACTATTAAATGCCTTAATGTTCTTAATAAACTTCTTCTTCTTAAGATCCATGGGCACAATGCCCGTAGGTGTTCAAATCAGTACATGCTTTGAATTACAAACGTCTTTTTATTTACAACCCGTGCATCTGCACCCATCTGGTTGACCCTCCTCCTTTATCCAGGCTTGGGACTGGCTCAGAGACCACCAGATCAATGTTTAGTAAGTAAGTGTTGCTTGCTAAAGGTGGCCTTCCGCTAAGCAGTCAGCAATACTCAAATATCATGTATTCCAGAATTAAAACACAACCAGTGTTCCATAATTTTAAGAAACAGTCCGCAGCTTCTGAAGCCTGATGACGTGTCCTGTTCTTCCTCTCTGTGTCTTTCTTTGTGACTCACTTTAAACACATCCACTGTGTTTCTGTTTCTTCCTTCTCTCCGTCCTCTGGCCTTGCTGACTTGCATGCACTCCCTTTCACTGCATGGTCCCAATCAATATGGTGGAGACCAGCTCCCCATCCCCAGGTACAAGAAGGTAAGGAGAAAACCCAGTGTAAACCCTATCGAAACCTCCCTAGATCGATGTATGTGTGTGTAATGGCTTCCCAACGTTGTTGTGATTTTAACACCTTTCGGGTTTTACGAGTTATGGCTTTCGTTTTCATTGCCTCTGTACAGACGGAAGGCTCAGTGTGCTGTATTTTAACACTGACATGGAACAACCACTAAAAAGTGTGTGACCATCTGTTGGCTTATCATGGTGTTAAGAACTTTAAGAATTAAATAATCTATAATCCTAATAGTTTCAGTTTACGCTAGTATAAACAGCATTCATATAAACTTTCAAATCATTTTTGGATACATTTAATTGAGGAATACGAATAAAATGAATTTACTGGCCCAACAATAAAATTGTCATTATTATGCTTTAATGAGTATAATCAACTGTGAATTTAAGAAGAAGTTTATCAATTGCATTAAATAGTTTGAAATATATATAATTGAAATTTTAGTGTATTAGTGTACTCCTTAAGCTAACCCCAGTTGCATATAGTTTGAACTTGATTTTTATAATTTAATAAAAATGAATTAGTCAAAAAATGTTAAAACACTAATTTAATCTTAAATAGGTCAAGACACAACAATTTTATTTTATACATAGTTTAACGAATCAAATATAATGAAGTATCAGTGTTTTGACCTAGATTGCCTGTAATTTGAATATACATAATTATACTTTTTGATGGCACCTAGTTTAAAATTTCTGGCCTAGTTTAAGAACCCCATATTAATTGTTTAATTTTGTTGTTGTTGTTGAGTTCGTTTTATGGAATTACCTTTTTGCATAGTTTTGCTAATGGATCTGCTTTTTTGTTTTGTTATGTCACATAGTCATAAATATTCAGAAACATAAAATATACCTTCAGATAAACTGACCAAAATCCCACTTTAAAAACATGCTGCACTACAGGTCCAATAAATATTCCCACTATGTTGACAACCAGGCTTATTGTATTTCTCTTTAAATGAACAATAAAATAACGAACTTTAAATCTAAAAAGCTCAGATGTTGGCCGAGACCAATTGAAAACTTTGGCAACCTGCACTTAACATAGCTAGCTTTTTATTTTTATGTATAACCTTGTATTGATATAGCCTTGTAAAACCTGCCTTGCATCAAGGTGTTTTTCCAAACCTATTCACAGCTCTCATAACTTCTACTCCTTTGGTTGTTGACCCACCCCATTCCTTTTCCTTCCATGTCATTGTGTGTTGTATGCTGTTTATTTTTTAAGTTAGTTTTGGTAACGTGTGTTCAGCAACAATGGAGTCATTTATTTTAATTCTTCTCCGGGATTTTAATATCACATTTTCAATCCCAACAGATATTTCTGAAACTTGTCAATAGAATACGAAAATCATTTACCATTAAAAACTCTAATGATATATGATCTAAAACCAATGGCTGGTTTTTTTTCTTAGTTCTGTAAATATACCATAATGTAGTTTCAAACTGTATGTTTTTGTATTTCCTTTTCCTGGTTACTGAGCAGTACAGTGTATGTTGATTAATGTTCAGTTCAGTTAAACACAACTATATGGTTCCTGGTTGGAAATGACTGCACAATAACTTCTGGGACTAATGTAAATTTAAGAAAAACATATTTTGCACAAGATCGTTTGCACTTTCACACATGGAGGCTTTTTTGGCTTTTTGGTGCTTCCTGTTTTTGTTTTTGGTGCTTTTTGAGTTTTAATGAAAACAGGTGTCACAAATTCTTCATTTATCATACCCATTTTTACCTTTCCTCAAACTGACTTCGTCACCCCTTAATGAGGTTCTCCCCAAGCAACCTTAGGAGATGGACTGCACCTGGCCCAAATTCACAATATGTTCCAAGTGCAGGTGATAATCGCCTAATTGTCCAATTAAAGGGCTCATTTGCACATAGATTTGGGTTAGGGGGAGGCTCAATCTTTCCCACTCGCCCACCATTCCACTAAAATAGATAGATATTCGTAGAAAACTGAGTAGCAGCAACCTTTTCAGTGTCAGATTGCGTTAGGAACAAAGACTAATCCGGTCCTATAATTCAGTAACTTTTGACCAGATTAAATTACCAGTAAAGTGATTTCTTCGATTTTGACTACCAAATTTAAGCAGTTATTGAGTTCTTTTTCCCCAGTTAGTTACAGAATATTGTGTCTTTGTCAGTTGCTAAAAACTAATGAAAAATGTGTGAGTAACAAAGTATCTGACATTTGCTTAGTCAAAGTGAAGTACAAACGCTGTTGCAGTTTGATATGAATCAGGTCCTTTGCATATTATTCAGTCCTATTTTAGACCCTCGACTAATGAACTTAAACCAGTTGCTTTCCTGTGTTAAACATTCAGGATGTTCTGTGACTTGCAGCAAAATATCTCTTGATTCTGTCACTGTTATGGACAAGCTTTTTGATTAAATTAGATCCTTGCATTTGTTGAATTATTGAGAGATCTTCTATTTGTCTACTTGTCCTCTGTTTTGTAAAAAATGTATTTGTAAAATTTGCATGTGATGCATTTGATGTAATGTTATATCTTTCTTTCTCTATTTTATTGACCTAATTACATTTAAATCTGTGTGCGTGCATGTATACAAGCTCTGCAAGGACACAGGGACCCTGGGGTCTATAGGAATGCGTATCTGCTGCAGACAACCATTGCTGAAGGATGTATTATGCTCACCAAAACCCATCACCACCACTTCCCCCCCAGCCCCCTCCCCCACTTGCCACACCACCCAATCAGAGCACAAAAAACCTCCATCGATCATTATATGATAGCTCGAGCCTAGTGGGATTAACCATACACACTGGCTCTCCTAGTCACCTTCTTTCTCTGCAGATGGATCATGTCTGCCTTCATCCATCCACGTGTCAATGTGTAATTTTAAGGTTGTTTCACTCCTTCCTGGTGCATCAGACAGGCTTATTCTATGGAAGCACAACTGCTGGAAAATGCCAGTGATTGTATTCTTTCTCTGTGTTTCGGCCTCAGTCACACAAGCCAGAAGATTCACTTAGGCTGTTAACTGGATTTGCTTTTAGCTAAGCTGCTGGTCTCTGTCTGTTCATCTGAAAGTTTCAAATCTGTGTTGAGTATGAAAGTGTTCCCCCCCCCTTTTTTTTTTTTTTTTTTAGCATTTCCGGAGATAAAATCTAAAATGAAATCCAATATGGAATGAGTCCCCATGTAATCTACAATTCTACCCAATTCAAGTCCAGCGCTGCCGCCAGCCATAAATTTAAAATTGAGCTGAAATTGATATCCAGCTTTTATGTAACTAAACTGAAAATGTATTTAATGATGCAGCAGGTACGAAGGCATTTCAGTTCCTTCACAGCGAGCTGAGATCTGAAATGCATTGGGATGAGTTGCACTGTGACCACTGTTTGTAACGTTTTGTGACATGCAAACATTTTTTTCCCCCTCCCGTTTTTCCCTTTTTATTTTAAAGCCTTTTCTCTCAGATGTAAGGGACTTTCAAAATATAAAAAATATATAAAAGTCCTTTCAAATATAAAGATCGGCCTTTCCTCAATTTTACGCGTTTACGAGACAACAAAGAGAAGTGAAATATAGGGAAGTGAAATATAGGGGAGAAAGCCAGACATCACCCAAAAGAAGGCAGTGGTGAGTAAATTGGTATGAATGAGTAGGTGAGGAGAGCTTGCATGTTGATATACTGATGCATGGTGCCCATCTGCCTCTCACATTGGCCTTCTCCTCCACTTCCAGAATTATGAATAGCCTCGTATTCACTAGCAATCAGATGGGCATTGAAGACGTCTGCTTATGCAAGGTCCCCCAGCCTGTCTCTCTTCTCAGATTAGATCCGCTCTCATGTCAAGCTCTGTAGACAACCCAAAGGGTTCACACACCGGAATAAACAGTGAGCTAATGACCTCTCTCGCCAACCCTCGTCGAAATTGTGAGGTTAGAGTTTACAAACTCTAAATTTGGGCAGGTACGTGGTAAGACTATTAATTATAAATGTTACATCAACAGATGGTAAAATATATTCATGGGGTGACTAAATTCATGTCAAAGGTTGTTTGTTTTCTGACGTAGTTTTCTGGCATGAACATTTTATTTCCTTGTTTATAAAAGTAGATTCTTTGTTATTGCGTCGCAGTCATGGAATGGGGCTGAATCCAATTTGATAACACGTTTGGTTCAATTAGCTTCATGTAACTTATGATGTTGATCAACGCCAGCGAAGCTCCTTCAGGGTGCAATGTATGGCCCCTTTTTTTTCGTTCTCTGTTCATTCTGTATTCTTCTCACGGAATCACATGTAGCCAGCTTCTTCAGTGCCCAGGCCTTTGTTTGTTTTTGAAGATGACTTTGTAGATGAAATAAGACACTGACTTTTAATTTCAAATGAAGGCAAAGGCAGTGCATGCAGCGGATTTAGATGGAAATTCAGCTCCAGGTGGAACAAATCACTGCTAAGAGGAGCCTTGCTTTGAGGAGCCGAAGTGTTCAATCCAGGCATTGATTCATTGTTACCGAGCTTCCCTTGTCCATGGTTTTCGTTGTTGATCTCCTCTACTTTAATACTTGAGACATAATGCAATGAGAATATTGACAAAACCATTGACCAGTTAAATCCTTCATTGTCCCCACAATGTTGGAGGAGTGGTAGAATAACTTATTACGGTTGTTCCCTGCGATGTGTGGAAGCTGCGGCCCTCCATGACAGATGCTGGGCCAATTCAAACAAATGCAAAGAAGAAAAACAAGCTGTGTTACGAACAACAGTAGAAAGGAACGGGTTTGTGGCTCCAGCGGCCTGTAAGCTTCACTCATTTCTTAATTGTACAAACCAGTCCCCATTTTCTGTGATAACTCACAGCGACATCCCTGGGACAGCCGTTACCTTTGAAAACTGCATAGGCCAGGCGTTTTTTTTGGAAGGCTTAAAATTAATTAGTCGATACATTTCGGTTTTATTTTTTGTCACAGATTTTTTCTTGTCATGTTTTGGAAAAGCT